>CM023958.1:36318569-36334148 GCA_013407115.1 Glycine latifolia
ACCATAGTTTCATGTATTTAATTCACTTTACAATCAATCACCTTATCTAGAAAGAACAAAGAACTGAAAGTAGACAGCTGAAAGAAGACTTCCAAGTGCAGGAATGCTAGTGGTCAGGATCAAATTTATGGCATTAACATACCTGCAAGAAAATAGTACAGTTAAACTAATGAACTTTGTCTGGAATGATAATCATTTGCTAAATTTTATTAACGAATTCAACTTACTCTGATTGATCACCAACACTCTCAAGAGTACCCCAAGGGACACGTGTCATTGCAGCCATTTCTATGTCAAATTTAGTTTCCAGGCCATGCACTAAGGTGAGTAATGCTTTTGTTATAACGGCCGAGAATTCATCCTGTATAATTGCATAGTTCATTTAGAATGGGAGCTGTAGAAAAAAGAAAAAAAAATCATTTACTGAGAAGGCATTAATCCCTGCACTTGAGACATATCCATCCCATCTGAATATTGAGGGTCAATTATTTTAGAAACGCTTTCAGCCAGTTCACCAGCCTATCAAGTACAAAGCTAAGTTAGTAAATCATGATGAAGGATGTCAGAAACTAACCGTTTTGTGGCAATATTAAGCTGAATTTACAATGTAACAGATCATTCTTTCATCCAGATGTCTGTTCAACATTTCCAAAGATTAAACACACACACAAAGAAAGCTACTTGGCAGCATCAATATGTAACTTCTCACTACTATGAAAACAATTCCTTTGAAATACCTTTTAAGCCCAAAACACATAAGTTAATATAATACTTGGAAAAATATCTACTTGGTTTTATTTGGACTAGGTATAAGAATAAAGTACTATAGATATAACAAAGTATCAATATCTACTTGGTTTTATTTGGACACATAATAGGTGACCTAACATTTTAAGCACGCATACATATAATATTTGTCACCAATATAAGCTAATATAATACTGCAACATCTCTTATCATTATAAGTAAGTATTAAGTTTGTTCTTGTAAAGATTGATTTATAGCATGGAGAATCTCGGGACTGAGACACGAAAAAAAATCTTTTTATTCATCAATCATAACTACATGTGTTTAACACTTGTCTTGTCCAACTAGTCTGACTTGGTTTGAAGTTACTTTCGCTGTGTTGAAATTTAGAAGTTATCTCTAATGCTTAAGTTAAATTTCAAGTTAACAGGGCATTTTATGCAAAGGCGAGCAAATCAAATCAAATTGATTTAATTTTCTTGTCTTTGAATTAAATTTCAAGTTAACATACAAATAATTAATATCTTGGGGTTTGTAAATTAAATTATCAATAATGTGATATTCTTACAAGAGAGTCAAGATTTTTTTTGCGTCTCCATATGTTTAATTTATTCCTTCTTGTATTAAATCTTTGATTATGAATAAAATGACATAAGTTATTTTTTCTAAGAAAATTAAATATTAATAATTACATATTAGCAGTAAAAATTTATTAATCTAAAAAATGAACATTTTATAGAATATGCATGACGTTATATTTATATTAAATTACATTATAAAATACATCCTAATTTTAGTTTGATGTCTAAATTGTAATTTATATATCATGTTAAAAGTTATATGATGTCAACAAATCAAATTAACCAGCTCATATGTTTCAGTAGGTAGAAACCTGTCTAAATACATTGTTGAACCACATTGCATGTCCATTGCATTCTACTTTATTTGATTTTTTTTGTTTTCAAAACCTAACTCTGACACCATTACATCCCTATATCATGTTATTTAGAACTATATATCAGATCATTAATAGTATCATGTGGCTGAGAGTACGAGTGAAATAAGGGGAAAAAAGGAGCAGGTGAAAAAGAAACGTCAGTGACAATGCTTTGACACAATAGTGATTGGGTTAATCTCATTCTTAGAAAAATCAAACATGGACACTTTCTTTCCTCTCCGTCAAATCTTCCCATTCTCACTACCACCAAAACACTAAAATGTAACCTTTTCTTCCCGCAGTACGTCATGGTCCTGATTTTACCTTCGCTTGTTGAACACTTTTTGGTTCCTCACAAAAATCACTACAGAATTAAATCAAATCTTAAACCTAGCTTTTTTGTATGCTGCAAATCATATCAATTTCAATTGTCAAAAAACTTGTAGGTTATGTATGGTCTCTTGCATGGAATTCCTAGCACCTTACCTCTGGTTTAATTTAGCATTGTTCTATTTTGTTGTTATTAATTCGTAATATAAGTAAAAATACCAACTGTTTTATATATAGTTTATGTAAGAACCTCCAAAAACCTAATTGTATTGTTAATGTTGTACGTTATACATATGCCGATGTTGTGCTGTTCCTGAATTTCAATAAGCCTGTGCAGTTGATGACATGTGGCCGAAGATAGCAGCTCAAACAGATTACTCAAACTAACTTAAAAAGGTATTGACAACTATCGTTTAATTAAAGATGGTTATATATAATAAAGTTGTTTACTTTTATAATATTATATTTAAAAATCACATTTTAGGATGATTTTTAATGAATTAATAATGTAAATTAAATTATTATTAGGATGCATTTGAGTAAACTATTTAATAAAGTACTTAAATAAATGTTTATCATATAAGTTTTAAATTTTTTATAAAAAAATAATTAAATTATTTTTATATAAATTGTAAAAGTTATTTTCATAAGATCAAGCTGACTCTGTCATTCATCTTGAACAATTCAACAGTGTGAAGTTAATGGTTGAATACTTTTTCCATAAAAAATTAGCAAATTTAATGTACTGATAAATATACATTCTATACTGTCTGCTTTCGATATTTAATTTTTGGTGATAACTATACATACTTATAAGTATGTATAGTTAGCCAGCGATCTTCGGTGGCGATTGGTGAACCTAGCATACCGTCTTTATATATATTATTTCTATTATATGTATTGATCAGTCCATCTGCCTATTATATGTATTGATTAGTCATTTATCTGCATCAAATCATGAACAAGAGGACAAAGGTTAAAGGGAAAGGAAACACAATATACAAACTAAATAGAAAGATAGGAACAATTTACCTGGAGCTATGTATCCAATGGTTCCGACAACTATAGTTGGATCGGATGAATCAAGGCAGAGGAATCCAGCTGTGCCAAAGTCAGAAACAGTGGCCTCCCACTCTGACCTAAGCAAGACATTGATCCTTCAAGAGAGAGAAAATTGGATACATATCAATTATCAATGATAGAAAAACCAAGAGGTAAACATATGTGCCTGTGTAATATCTTTTTATATACTGCATATTCTCTCTTCCCATTGTCAGAGAAGTTTGATCCTTCAAGATTTGAGGTAAACATATGCAATCCTTACTTTCCTTTTTTTAAAATTTTTTATTTACTTTGCTATTCATATCATTCATACGTGTTTCTAAGCTCAGACTTCTAACAGATTCTGTTAAATTATTATGCTAGGTTGCTCCGAAACCCAATACTTTTATGCCATTTGGCAATGGGACACGTGCATGTCCTGGCAATGAATTAGCCAAGTTGGAGATTTTGGTGTTTCTACGTCACCTAACCACAAAATACAGGTTGGCAAAATGGATTATTACCAAAGACAATCTAATTGCAACCTTTTTCAGTCTCATGGGAGGCATATTTCAAAACTAGAATGTTTTGGATGATTCTAATTGTAGCTGCTATTATTTTATGCCGGTGGTCTTTGATAGGTGCTACAAATGGGATTCAATATGAAGAACTGTTTTAACATATTGTGTCAAACTTGCATTCCTCCCCACATCTAAAATTCAGTATCCAAACCATTGTTTGTGTTTTTGGTTGTCACGGTAATAGGCACTTAATGATAGAGTAAAATACTTCTTTTTGTTGTTATAAGAGTTTTACTTTAGAGTTTAGTTTAAATCTTTTATGACAAATAAATGGAACTAAGTTATAAAATCTGGCATGTGGCTTGGTTTGGTACCTTAAAAGTTGTTCCTTGTGACTTCGCAGGAAGAGCAAGAGTCCTTATTAAGAGGCCAGGAAGAAAGTGGAGAAGAAATGGGTCTGAATTGGTCAGACATAAAAAAATATGCCAGTGATATCTAGGGTGATACAAGAGACTCTAAGAATAGCATCAATTTTGTCTTTTACATTCAAAGAAGCTGTAGAGGATGTTGAATTTCAAGGTCAATAACCAAATCTGAATATATACCCCTTTTCATTATTAATAATATGCCAAAGAATTCTTTTTTTTTTGTGATTTTAATTTGTGTTGTGTTGGGGACTACTTTTTTCTTCTTCAGGGTATCTCATACCAAAAGGGTGGAAAGTATTACCACTTTTTAGAAATATCCACCACAGTCCAGACAACTTCAAAGAGCCAGAGAAGTTTAATTTATTTGAAAATATTTAGATTTAGATTTGAATATTATAGTTGCTGATATTGGCACATTTGAAATGGAGGCTTCTTATCGCATAATATTTTCCATAGAAATGTTTGAGGTTAGAATTTGTGAACAAATAATTAATGTTGAAGCCATGTATTTTCCATAGAATATTTTCCATAGAAATGGAGGCTTCTTTGGTGTGTTTTTATATCATGGTTTTTTGTCTCATTTAGTGCAAGAAAATATCTCTTTTGGGATTCTTCACTTACCTGATATCTTGATTCTTTCCTGGGTTGAGTTTGGTTTACTCAACCAATGAACCAATGCGGTGACTCAATGCAGCACCTGTTAGCCTATTGTCTGACAAGACAATCAACTGAAGGCTTTTGGGAAGAGAATCTAGAGCAGAACCAGTGCGAATATTGGAATGAAAGTCTAGAATTCAACCTCATATCTAAAAAATTCAAACACTTTTTAAGTTCCCACTTAGGTGGAATGTTACCTGCAAGTCTATTGTTATTCAACCTCAGCCTGTAGAGACTTGTGCAGTTCCTTATATCAGGTGGTATAAAGCTTGATAAATCATTAGAAAGAAGGAGCAATTTGTTTCAATTTCAAGTTCTGTCTCTCTTGATGATTCTTTTGGATTCTCTGCCCGGTAAATGTGTGGTCTACTATAGCCAACATGATGTGTGTGTGTATTATCATAGGAATCAAAGACAAGTATCAAAGGATTTACAATAACTCACGCACCATATGCAACCAATATGATATGTTTACCATGCTCAATGTGTGCTTGCAACACATTTATCAAAGTTTTAAGCTTTTTAGAGCATAGATGCACTAACACAAGTTTGAAAGCTAATCCCATGAGTAGACATATTGCCATATTTATGTTTGTAATTTATTTTGAGAAAATTTTGGAGATCATTGACTTATGGCTCCTTTGACAGTTTTGGACCACGTGCAGCAGCTGCCAATTACCCATCCAGTTAATTTATGCCCTTATGCTGAGTTTAGTTCTTTCATTATAAGCTTGAATGCAAAACATTTTATGCGAAGCAATTATACTCTTAGATGTGCAAGCATACCTGGCTGGGCTTACATTTGCATTGCTGCATCCAAGAGGTAGTTTGACAACCAATAGGTCTTCATTATTTTTTTTCCGCAACATTTCCATGCAGGGTTGCTAAAGAACTTAGGCAAACCAGTGTTATTTGCTCATTAGTTTTACTTAATCCATTCCAAAACTTATATGGATCTAATATGTCAAATCACTTCTGTTTCTAAAATTTTGAATCGAACATGTCAAATAACTTATGATTTTAAGATTTTTTTAAATTTAGGATATGTCTACCAATGCCCCCATGAAAAATTCTTTGTGATGCATCAAAGTAGAAGGGATGCGAAATTATTATATGTACATCTTTGCGTAATATATTGATTGTCTATTTGCTTGTCAATTTGCATATTTAGCCATTCTTATGTGAATGAAGAGAATGATGATTTCTTGGCAGGGCCCAGTGATTGGAGGCAGTTTCTGATTCAAATCTGTATTGGCAGAGCTTGCTTCACTACAAAAAAATCGCTGATTTCCGACGGACAAAATCCGTCGCTAAACCCGAAAATCCGTCGGAAAAATAGAATTTCCGACGGACAAAAATCCGTGGGTAAAACGCTCGTCTGAAAAAATTTCCGACGGATTTTGTTTTCCGCCGGAAATTACCGACAGATAAATCCGTCGGAAATGCAAGTGTAGGTGCTTTCTACGTCGACACCTTCTAAGACGGTTTTTAAAATAACCGTCTTAGAATGTCCTTTTTAAAAAAAAATCAAATTGTATTTTTTTCATTCAATGCTTACACACCAATTCTTTATGGAATATATATATTAAAAAATTGTTAATAGGAAAACCATCAGATAATGAAAGCAAAAAATAAACATAATAATAAGCACAAATGTTAAGGAATACCATCAAATTTTCAACATTGGTTTCATCCAACATTCTAAACGATAAACTGAATCTCTTACCATTTTTAATCCTTCCTTCTTAATACATCAAGTATAAATTTAACTCCTTATCTATAAAAATATATAATAAAATTATGGACAATTTTCCACCAAGAGATAAACACTACTACTGAATCCATATCCAGAAACAAATAGGAAGCAAGAAACAAATATTTATATTAAAATTAGTATATATATAAAGAACTATCTTAATTAGTGAATGTCACGGATAACTTAATTACCCTATCAATTTGGAAACTGAAACTATAATGATTTTATTACCTCAAGAAAAAAAACACTCAAAAGGAGTATGGACTAGACCTGTTATCTTATTCCAATCATGACCCTAAGTTAAGCAAACAAAAATATAAAAGTCAACTAGACTGAAATCACTGAATGATATTTTCCTTTTTCTAAGTGGTTTGATGCATGAGCCAACTTTTTCATTTTTCTATCACTAATAATTCAACTTAGAAGATGGCATGTTGCTTTGCTGTCTCATGATTACTTGGCATATTCAATTTGTAGAAATATCCAATAATCACACTCTTTAACATGTTCACATGATAAAACAGTCCAAAGATTGTGGATGGGGGGCTGGCAATACCTCGAAAAATATGTCTAAAATGCCATTCATTCCCATGCAGATCAGTGGCAACTAATTCTTGCCATGGTGGCTGCTGAGTCATATCCTGAACAAAAGATGAAAATTATAGAGTGAAGGACAACTGAAGACAATCATGAACAAATGTGTCTAATGACTTTTAGAATGACAAAAATACTAACCAATTTATAATCTCTTAAATTTAAATTGTTTATTTATAATCTCTTTAATTTAAAAGTGGTTATTTTTGTTTTTTATTTAAAAATAATTAACTTTTACGCTACAAAATGATTTTTTTTAAATTAGAAAAAATAATCAATTTATTAAAGAATAATTATTTAATCCAAGATCTTGTCAAATTTAAGAAATGCGTCAAAATTCTAGCCTTACAAAAATGAATGTTAGGAATGATTATTTTATATATATAAATTAAGAAGTGTGATATATGTTTGAATAATAATTTGTGGTGACAACGTAGTACTGGGAGGAAAAATTATCATATAGTTAACAACCAGTAAATGTCTACGTTCTTTATGGTTGTTAAAAAAATCTAATTATATAAAATCAATCCATAACAAATTTAAATTATTTTAAATTCAATTTAATTATTTGAAATCATCACAATTAATTTTATCTTTTTCAACAAAGTCTTTTTTTATAGCATAAACAGATAATCAAATTTCTATCAATATTAAAGAGCTAGATCATGTGATTCTAACACTACCTGATCTTGTAAAAGAAAAAAAAAAAACTAGTTGATGATTTCCTGTGATGGAGGGAGGAGTAGTAAGTATAAATTTGGAAAAGAAAGCGAGAGTGGTCTCTGTCCTAACTCATTTCCTCGTCTGTGTGGAATGGTGAAATCTTTGTGAAAATCAAAACTAGAACACATTTTAATTTCAAAACAAGATTCAGCTAAAAATAAAATGATAAAACCATTAAACCACTAACCTGCCTCTGTCAATGCATGTATTTGCACCAGACAATCATTTTTTAACAAAAAGAACACAAGCAATTCAGGAACAGTCATCGTACCAGATAATATATTTCCACTATTAAATAGTGTAGGACCATACCAGAATATCCTTGAGATCAATATAGAGGGAGGGGTCCTTGTTCCTATCATGGATGAGTTTAGCCAGCTCTGGTACATACTTTCCTGAAAATAAATAGTTGTATTAATGATTAATTTAATTAGAATAATTGATCACAAAATATCACTTATGCAGAAAAAGGTATTTCAAATATTCAAATAGTTGGCTTCTGCAAGTTCTCAGCAAGTTAGTGCGTATCAAGCCTATAAGGTAATTTTTGAAAGCGATTAGTTATAAAGGGAACACTCATGTTCCCCCTACACAATATCATGTTCTGCTCTGATTATTTCAAGTTTCTAGAGACTAGAGAGTATCCACTTCCTTATTGGATTTCATACTTTCCATAATTCTGATGCATGTTACAATTTTATTGTCCCACAGCGGAGCAATGCTGTTAGGAGGTGTTGTACATACTTTTAGATAGTTTGTTCCCAGTCACAATCACGATGTAGAAAATCTCTTGGCTCTTAACACGCCATGATCTTTAGGCTGTGGTCTTCTTTCATTATTATTATTTTTTTTCCTCCTCTAAGAATCATTCTTTATTATTGTCTCATGTTTAACTATCCAAATGAAAAGTGACTTAGTATTTTAACCCTGCTAGCTAACATCAGCCTATACCTGGTATCTTTGTTGTTTCTTTTTAACATGGTCACGATTTTGGTATACTAATATTGGAAAATTACCCTGTGTTTCAATAGGGAATGTTGGATTAAATTTTGACCACTAACATTGTCAATTCAAAGGTGTTGCAGTCTAATCAAAGCACCCAACTAAATGTAGAAATCATGAATTTTGTTTGCTTTGTCTCAACAGGCTGGAGAGATTTTCATAGTTCTTTTATATAGCAACTACTTTTTGTTGTGGAAATCTTAAATTGGTTAGTTGCTTTTGGTGTTGGATTTACTGATCACATGGATTTCAATAGGTTACCCTTCTATTATAAAGTGTTGTTACTGTGTATCCCTCAATGATATTGTTCATGATGCCTTTGTTGGAGTAGATTTAATACATTCCCAAGGTGTAATGTTAGTTAATAGTGAGCAAGAAGTTGTTGAAGTTAAAGGATGTTAAACTCGATAAATAGTGAAGCATCTCCTTATTATGTAGGCTATAAGGAATTGTCTACATTTGGTTGGAACAATTTATGAAGTAGTTGATATTTTTTGTGTTTGCATTTGAATATTTAGGAGTTTATTTTATTGTGTTATAGGTGATTTCCTAATAATTATATTACCTTCAAGTGTTTGGAACACGTTATACCTCCTATGGCTCCGTTGCATCCATTAAAGAAGTAATAGACTATTTTGAATGTGATCCAACAAACCATGGTTACTATGGATATGCTGCATTCACGTTTTTAATCTTTTATTTATGCTTCATAAATACTCATCATTTTTATTGTCATATTTAGCATTCAATAGAGCATATTTGCCTCATTCGAACTGAATTTTTCCATTTTCAGAATCTTACATATGCTGCTACCAATGAGAAAAAGGAGACCTTAATGAAACACAAACTTCCCATAGATTTTCCCGTAGAATGTCCAATCTCTGCCACGGGGTTTTATCAAATAAAAGCTATTGATGCTTAGATTCTAACCCCAGTTCAATAAAGTTGATCACCATATTTTAGACTTTAGCACCATAAAACCCGTTGATAATAGCATTGACAGGTTATCATGGGATCTAATTAATAACTAATGTTGGTGCTGCCATCCTGCCTGTTGCCTATTACTTATTCATTTTTTCTGAGACAATGTTAAATTTTACATTGATGGCAACAATTGTAGGCTTGCGAATTACAAATTAGTTTCTTGAATACACTATGAATTACTGGTCATTAAGGGTTTGCAAGTAAAGTATATAAGCATTAGATTCCATAGTTTGATTAGTTCCTTTCATGAATGCTCAATTAGATATTGTGTTGCAAATAATTTACTACTAATAAAGCTTTCAGCCTAATTAGTTTTGAATGAACATGACTGCTATTTTTTTATACAAATCAGTTTCAAGTAAACCTGAATATAGAAAAAATTAAAAGAACAAAATCCTTTAACATCATTAGACAATTTTCATACACATAATACACGCACACAATATTATTTACTTCTACTTATTTTTATATAGAAAAATATCACAATTGTGAAATAATTTAGCTACAATAAACTATAATAGGAGATAAATTCATTGTCATCAATGGATATTTTATTTTATTGGGTAAGAATTAAATAAATGTATAATTTTATTTTAAACGGCTTTGAGCATATATAAAAAGGTTTTTTTTTTTATAAATGAAATAGGAATCTCTAACTAATACTTATTTTTTGTTTCATTAAACATTTTAAAATTGCATACATCATTGGTGAATTGGTGGAAATATCATAGTGGCAACTTCAAGAGAACCCAAAGAAAGTTCCTCTCACTCTGAGAAATCCGAGGTATGTTACAGTCTTCACTGTTTTTTAATTTCCTGCTTCCTTTATTTGGTGTAGGCTCCTCAAAAATATGTTTGCTATCTTCACCACAGCCAGAAAAACTCTAATTTAATTTGATGCCTACTTTCTTCTAATTGGAATATTATTAAATCTCTTTTTAAGATTTCACATTTGATTCTTCGTCACTTTTTACTTTGATAGGATCCATTTCACTGTGAAGTTGTTGATCCATTACCTTCTTATGGCAGAGGAGTTGAAGTTCCAGGGGGAAGATATCAGAGTAATATTGTAGCAATCTTTCTTCTAAACAATATCAGTTCTAATCTCATATATTTGTCTCATGTTTTCAATTTCGCTTCAATTGAGTTCACTTTTGTCCTATAAAACTTTGTTTGCTTGGTATGTAATGGGTGATTTGGTGATTTTATTGAAAAAAAATTAGGACTTGAAGGAGGTCAGTCTGTCATTTAACCAAGAGAAGTCAGAAATGAAGAGGATGGCATGGAAGTACACATTACAGTCAGTTTGCCCAAATGTATTTATAGGTGTTCAGCATTAGGTAATGGTTCTGGCCTTCTTTACATGCTTAACAGGGAAAAACTTTTCCAAAATGGAGTGTGATAATTCAAAAGATGAAATAGCTTAGCATATAAAACAAATACATGATATGCAAGAACATATTCAAGAAAAAGATAGGCAACTTATTGAGTTGCAGGAACAAGTAGGCAGCCTCTTCATTTATATAATGAATTAATGATGAGTACTTAGAACAGCATAGGATTGGTCAGGAGACTATTATGTTTAAAGATGAGCAGTTCAGAGAAGTATGTTTCTTTATAATTTTTGTAACATGGGTTAGCTTCAGTTTTGATGTTCTTTCAGTTTTGATGCCTACTATTATCTGAAACTAATTTCAATTTTGATGTGAACAATATTTGCTTCTGTGGAGTGCAAATATTTCATTTTTATAGGGCACAATGTGTTAGTTGGGTGTGGTATGTGTAGGGCTTATATTGCAGATTTATAGTGAACAATGGGGATTGTATAACTTTACTATATTTTCATTTGACAGTATACTCAATAGGCTGTTGACATCTTTGTTTGTGAACCCGCATAACACTTTACCTGAAGTTAGAACATTTAGCAAAGTTAACTTGAATTGATGTCCCACGTGTTTGGCTAACATGCATTCCCAGCTTCTCAGTCTTATGTATACTCAAGAAGTGCCCCGGCCAGACTTGAAAATCCCAGCCTCCATTTCCAAGAAACAAATCAGAATAAGACTTGGACACTCAGGCATCTACGGTCTTATAGAATAAGCTTAAGGTAAATTGCATACAGAATATTCAATCATGTTATTGTTAAGTTCAAGAACCCGCAAACTTGAATTTTTCTTCAACATTTCAGCAATTGATTTTGCACCTGCATAACACAATAAGCATTTCTTAGTGCCATTTGGGAGGCATTCTATTAAAAATATAAATCAGCAAGCTAACCTCATCACCCAAGTCAGCACTGTTTAGCTGGAGCTTCTCAATGCTAGAGTTATTCACCAATATGTCACATAAGCACTGTGAAGAGTGAACAAGGATATTGATAGTCAATAGTTGAATACAATAGTTAAACCTAAGTGTATGACAAAGATCAGCGGTAACTGTTAACAAATTTATTTTCGTTTATCTGTTTGAGAGAGGATGGAGTAGGGTCATAAACAGATCTCAAACACAATTCTAATAATCATCATGGTTTAGTCAAGTAAGCCATATCAGTCCAAGGTTCTTTATGGCATAAAGAGAAATGAATATATTCTAGCAAATACAGAATTATGAGGAACATTGTGTCAGCTATTCCTGTCATCCTCTATTTGCTCGATATAGGATTGCAGATAATTACCCAAGCCCAAAAAGTTAACAAACAAGCCTATGTATGTCAAAAAACAAGTTTAAACTAAAAGCAATGTTTATTGTGTTATGCAGGGTGCAAAAGCATATTTATAAGGAACTTTGTTTATTTTACTATGCTTTATATATTATTTCATTGTTTGAAAAGTTGGAAACCTTATCGTGCAGAAGGGATATAGTTTTATTGAAGCTGTGCAGAAGGGATATAGTTTTATTGTTTGAACAGTTGGTAATAATGGTACTCTGCAGGTTACTTTTATTGAAGCTTTAGACCACCTCATGCCGGGATTTGATCCTGAAATTAGCAAGTTGGCTCAGAGGGTTCTCATAAATCCCGGGAATATTGACTATCATACTTGGAGTTTTTGCATCCAAGGTAACTACATATGGTAATTTCTCATATCATTTTTTGTTGGTAGCTACTTTGAATTGTTCATTTTGACATTGACATCTTTGTTTTAGGATGATATTACACACTGGATACTCCAACCTTTCCTGCATGCTATTATTTGTTTTGTGCTATTTTTTGGATTAGCTAATTTCACTGCTGCCACTCACTGCTACAGATCTTGGCTCTGAAAAGCAGAGAACCAACTGAATCCATCAACCTTAACAAAGAAACTGAGGGATCCAGCAGCAATAGAAGTGAGAACAGCTCAGAGTAATTGATAAATTCATGAAATTGAGTGGAAAATTGTATGTTTACTTTTTGAGATTCTAATTTGTTTTTAAAATATTCTGAAACAATAAACTTTTTTTATTTAATTCAATTCTTACGATAACCAACACAATAACATTTAGTTAAAGGAATGACTAATGAGAGGGACCCTTTATGTGAACACTATGGTTTAGCTTTAAGGAACAACACTCTTGAACTATGCCTAATTTTAAAGATTATGTCATGGTGCTATCTTGTAATTTTTTTTCTGCGTCAAACAAGCACGTTGGAGTGTTGCTGAATGATGCATTCAGTCAACAGTGGTGTGTCTATATCTGAGATAAACCGGAATTGTCATCAGACAATGATTGATAAGCTGGTTAAATTCCATTTACTCAAGCAACACCTCCTTTCATATTCAGCCTTATTTAATAATATCATTGTTCATGAATTACACTCGCATTAACTTTTTTATGTGCAGTGGCATGCCCTGTTTTAACCTCTCTTGGATCTGCTGCTGTTGTGACTGCAAACCATGCAGTTGCAGTTGTAGCTGCAGTTGCCTTCCATCCATCAAATGCTGCTCCTTACCAAAGTGGAGCTGTTGCTCTTGCCCCAAATCAAATTGCTGTAAAGAGGGTTGTGGTTTTGGAAATTGTTGTACTTTCCCATCTAGTTGTCTGATTAAGGTTTTAACTTTTAAGTATGTGTTTGGAGTGGGAGTGCATAAAAAGCAAATCAATTATCTTTCTACATTGTATCACTTATACATTTTCATGTACTTTATGCAATTTTTGCCACTCTACGATGTATCCAAGCATGTTGCGAGATTGTGTTAGATTTCATGGTGGGAATAATGAGAATTGATTTTGGTTGCAATCGAATTTGATTTTGGTTTCTCTATGTCATCAGAATCCTTACTGGAATTAAAAAAAAAACGTATTTTAACATAGTCATATATCATATAATCAACAATGTTTATTTTTATTAAATATATTATTTGTTTTTAAATTTTAATAATATAAAATAATGGGTAAATGATAGTAAAATAAAGAGGTAACATTTTAAAAAATTAAAAATATTTATAGTTTTATTATTTAAATTTAATCAAGATTTTAAATTTTTTTTATTTAATTCAATTCTTATGATAATCAGGATAATAATATTTAGTTAATATATTTATTAGAAAATAATAGTTTGACTTTTTCTTATAGGATAACCAAAATTAATTAATTTAAATTATTTTATCAATAATATCATAAATAAAAATAATTTTAGTTATGAAAGATAAAAATTAAAATTAATTAATAAAAAATATTTTTGTTACAAGAAATTTTTAAATTACTTACTCACTATATTATAATGTCAATTAGTTTTAATTTCATTTTTTATGATATAAACTACAATTATCATTTACGAAAAATAATTATTCTTTAGGTCATCATGGGTGAACCGTTATGGAAAAACAGTTTTTTTTAAATATTTGACATAGTTACATATCAAAAAATCAATAATATTTATTTTTATTAAATATATTATTTGTTTTTAAATTTCCATTATATTAAGTAGTTGATAAATAAGAGTCAAATAAAGTGGTGACATTTTTAAAAAATAAAATTATTTATAGTTTTATTATTTAAATTTAATCAAGATTTTCAAATTTTTAAATTTGTTTATTTAGTTCAATTCTTACGGTAACCATTGCATTTTAAATTGGATTGACAATGAGTAAACATCATTTTATGTTTTTTTAACTGTTTTCAAAAGCACTTATCTACCATAATCATTTCCACAATAACACTCTCTTTACAAATCGAACCTTAACTCTGTCATCTTCTGCATACTCTTGAATGAATACAAAGTTACTTGTAGTGCCTTGGTAAGCTTTTATTGACAACATACAATAAAATTATCTTTTTCAATAGTCTACATCTATATATCTAATTCTATCAATCGACAACGTTTATTGCAGGATCTGCCAAGGCCATGTATTACTTCTTACATGATTCAGGGTTCACTCATATTATTTTTGAACAAACCAAATCATGCAAAATTGTATTCAACCATGAGCGCAAATATGCTAAGATCGACGCAGGTTGGAAATCCTTCGTAAGGGAATACAACTTCAAACCAAACATGGATTTCATAATTGATTTCCCTAATCCCACCAGCAACAATGGACTACTATTACATTTTAGACATTACAATGTTTAATTATATTTACTTTGCTTGTACAAAATATTGCTTATATTCTAAACATGCATTTGAACGTAAGACTTAAATATCATAAATAAAAATAATTTAATTATGATATATATAAAAATTAAAATTAATTTATAAAAATTTAGTGAAGCAGAGTGACCCGTGCGCACCCAAACTAGTATATAATTATTTCTATTATATGTATTGATCAGTCCATCTGCCTATTATATGTATTGATTAGTCATTTATCTGCATCAAATCATGAACAATAGGACAAAGGTTAAAGGGAAAGGAAACACAATATACAAACTAAATAG
>CM023958.1:36357877-36536575 GCA_013407115.1 Glycine latifolia
ACAATATGTCGATGCTTTATTTCTGATAATACTTTGACCTCATTTTTGAAACTCTCGTCGAAAGCTGGCACCTCTGCTTCAAAGCCGTGGAGTTTTTTCACGGCAACAATCTTGCCACTTGGTAATTGTGCCCTATAAATGCTCCCATACGCACCTGTTCCAATACAATATCTCATGTCGAAGTCTTCGGTTGCTCTAATGATGTCTTCATAGGCTATGTTTCCATCATAATTCCATATACAGAACAAGTCCCCATTCTTGGTGGCTGCCGTTGTCTTTGCATGTTTGTTCTTAATTGCAATGCGAATGTGCCTCAGACACACCAACAGTAAGAAGACCATGATTAGAAAAGTGAGGATAGGGAGAACTATGACCAGCTGATTGTGCTGATTGTGCCTTACTTTGTTGTTGCGGGTGGGACAAGGCTTGAATTCATATTCGGTTTGGTAATTGCTACATACACCCTTGTTCCATCTTAGCTGAAACTCACTTAAACCATATGGAATGGGACCATTCAAATTATTGAATGAAAGTTCCACATCAGAGACATTTTGCAGAGACAGAGGAACCCTCCCGGAAAGATTATTGTAGCTTAGATCCAGAGTATGTAAGAATGGCAAATATCCAAGCTCTGGTGGAATTTTACCACTAATTGAGTTGTTTCTGAGGTAAATAGTAGTTAGCTGTGCATGGCTTCCAACTGACAAGGGTTTTAAGGAACCAGAAAGTAGATTGTGGGAAATGTCAAGTAATTGTAATTTTTTGAGATTTGTCAGTGACATGGGCAAGGTCCCACTGATTTTGTTGGTTGCTAGATCTAAAAAAGTAAGACTTTTCAAGAAAACCAAATTCTGCGGAATGGATCCTTGAATGTTGTTGTGATAGAGGATTAGCCTCTCTAATTGGGTATGATTTGCCAATGAAGGAGGTATTTCACCATCAAGAAAATTCTCGGACAAATCTAAGACAACAAGATTTTCTAGAAACAACAACTCAGGAGGAATGGGGCCTTGAATGTTGTTGCCAGAAAGGATTAGGTTCTCTAATTGGGTAAGATTTGCCAATGAAGGAGGTATTTCACCATGAAGAGAATTCCAGGACAAATCGAGATAAGTTAGTTTGGGGAGATTACCAATTTCAGGTGGGATTGTCCCTTCTAGTCCACAGCCTGAGACCTCTAGGCTTTCTAAATTCTTGAAAGCAGAGGTGTTTAGTGTTGTAAATTGAATCCCTGGTGAATAAAATGGACATCTGATGCTAGTTATGCTTCCAACATTGTTGCAATATGTATCATTCCATGAACAGATAATGTGTGAATAAAACCGTGATAGATTCGACCATCCTCTGTTGAGTATAGCATTTGCTTCCGATGGAGACAGCAATGGTGCGGGTGCAGGAGCAGGAGCAGGGGCGGCTCCTAACTCCAATACAATCCCCATAATAATAACCATACGGTAAATAACAAGAAAGGTTGTTCCATAGAAATTGGAAACAAAAAGCTGCATTCTTTTCTGCAGAAGAAAATATTCAAATTCGGCTATGAGCTAGCTAGTTAATGGGTTATAAGAAACTGAAGTTTTAGTGTGTTGTGTGACTAACATAAGTTAATGGGTAGTTTTTTAAGAGAGAGAATGAAAATTCTGTTTTTGGGATAAATGAGAAACTGAAGTTTTAGTGTGTTGTGTGCCTAACATATAAGTTGGCCACTCTTTTATTCTCACACCCCGGCTTCACCTACAACAGTCATTAACATGGAATTCCACAATATTTTGCCCCATTTGTTACGGCATTGCTTGGCTTCGAGTCAACTTTGAAGAATATTGAATGTAACAATTTCACCGTTGCTGCGTGTGCTTAGACTAGGTCACTTACACTTTCCATGGGCCATGATGGGAATGTAATAACTTTGAAGAACATGTATATTTCCTCCTGAAATTCACTAAATAGAAAAATGTGCCCTTGACAGTACCTTCTGCGACGCGACGTTTATTGTTGTTCCATATTTCCAAGGCAAATTCCATCCACAACACAGTCTTTACAAGGGACGGATTCAAAGAATGATTGAACCAAGATAGAACCAATGCATTGCAATTTACAACGATCCCAAGACAAGAAATTGAGATCTCCAACTGGTGGCTTTGTTAAAGTATCATCAACAAAATGGATATTGTTATTAGACCTGAGAGCGGTCATTGCTGGCGAGGAGTGGTGGAATGATTAGCTAGCAATCCTTAGCTGTTAGTATATCTGTTTAGACATTTTTGAAAGATGGCATGTCAATCAAGTTCTCCCTGTTAGCATCCAATAGAGTTAAAATGAGAACTGAACTTGGATTACCATTAGGATGAATAATGATTGGATTCATCATATCCCTGTTAGCAATTGTGCTCTCTTTGTAACATCTCCAAAAGTGACTTTTGTTGCATTGGAGAAAAAGACATTGTTACTCCATTTTCAGCCTCCTCTTCGTGGAATACAGAACCAAGATTATCATAAGGAAAAGTGCCTCTGCCTCTTCCTCTATTACTCACTTCTGTACCAGGTAACAATCTAACTGAAAAGTATCATTTAAAGGTTACACACACTCTTAATTTCCAACATCTCAAATATAATTAGTATTGAATTCATTCGTGTAAATGTCGATTTGAAATATATTTTTGCTTATAGCTTTTAATTATTTTTAACAAAAAATTATACAAACAAATAATGACATAATTATGATATCCTACTAATTTATTCAATATAAATTAATAAAATATCCTTTTAGTCTATATATTAATTAGTATCACTTCATTGGGTTTTCATATTTCACAACTTATTTTTGTAGGTTTTGGTCTTAGTACCATAATTTTTTTTAAATTGTATTTTTTATTATATAACGATTGCAATAACATGCATATAACTATACCATTTTAGGTTATTTTACAATGGTTATTGACGTGATGTAGTTATAAATACATGACATGCATCTAACTATTAACAATTGACAGCAATCATTTTAAAAAATAATCATATATATTTGCAAAAATTAAAACAAACCAAATCTTTTAAAAAGGGTTAAAAGAAAAAATAAAATCATATTTATAAAAATTAAAAACATTTAAATTTATTAATTAATACTGACATGAAATATTACAGTTAACATGAATCAGACAAACCTAAATCTCAAATGGATTTGAAACAAAATGATTTGATTTGACAAGTCTATAAGTCAATCCAAATTTAAAATTAAGCAATTCGAACAAAAAGTTAGGTTGCAGGTTTGCTCTTCTAGACCCTATACTTGACCCAACCCGATTTGGGGGGCAAATTGTAAGTTAGAATGATAGAAGAGGTGTGAGATGTTAAATATTACTACAGTGTGTTGTATATTTAAATTATCACACCAATAATTAGATAATAAAAGGTAAAATTTGCTTAATCTTATTAATTTTTTATTAATATATTATTATAATGTGTATTATTATTAATTGATGAAGTGTTATTGTTAATTATTAAAAAGATAACTAATGAGTTTATTATTGTGAATTATTTAATTAAAGAGGTTGTTGAATTGAAAATATTAATTTTTAAGTGTCACTAAATCGTTATTAATTTTAAAAAATTTAAAACGAAAAACACTACAAACGGGACTAAAGCTTATCCTTTTGTTTTAAATTTCAGTAACCCTGAGTACGTGGCCAACCAAATAAACCCTTCATTACTAAGAGATAACTCCTGTTAGTTTTTCTTTTTAAATGCAAGATGCTTATACCATTTCATTAATAATCAAAACATTGATACAATCAGAAATGACTTCTCCTAGTTAGAGTTAGAAAATTATAAAGATCTAGATTAAATTTAATTAGCTTCTAAAATTAATCCTAATCACGTACTAATTGAACAAGGGACAACAATTGAGTGAAGCTCACATCTAATAGCTTTTGGGCTTTGGCCAAGTCTTATGTCTCTTTTCTTCTCTCTACCCAACAACACACAATACATACACACAGTCACATTCAAAAAATTCTTCAATTCCTCTAATTATTCTTTAAGGATTGGTTGGGTTTAGAGTTGTTGGAAGGTTGAAAATCCTCTTCAACCACCATTCAAGCACAATTGGGGAGCTTGACTAGGGTTTGGACAAAGCAAAATTTAAATACAACACTGTAATTACAAGAGACCAGAGAAGGGATTTGAGGTATTATGCACGTCATATTAATTTAATTTATGTTTTGTGACTAAACAACATGCATGCTAGTTGATCAATCTTTCATCCTCATACCCCAGCTTGACTACGACAGGCATAAACAGGCTTTGCCCCATTTGACCATACTGGCACAATATTTGTCACAGCATTGGTTGAGTTAGAGTCAATTAACTTCGAAGAATTGAATGCAACCATTTCTCCATTGCTGCATGTGCTTAGACTTTAGACTAATTAACACGTTCCATGAACCATGATGGGGTATGCTTAGAAATTGTTGTCACTTCTGCGAGGACATCATTGTCATTTTGGGATTATCCTAAACAATAGTGGGAGGGGCCACTAGAAAGTTTAGGTTGCATAAGAAACCGTAAACAATTTCACGGAAACAAGGACGAGAATAGTTGTGTCAGAATTTATTTCACTATGAACTTCTTTTTATTATTATTTGTACAGGAGCATATATAAGCATGTTGTGTGAATCGAATAGCACTGGTGCGTCTAATTTCTTCAAAGTTTCTTTCTGAAAGTATCTGAGCAATATATTTGGTTTGGTTCTCTATGAACTCTGTTGAAATGATTCACATTGATACATTTCTACTGAAAATAACAAAAGATAACAAACATGCTGTAGCTCAAAAACTAAGGTTATGTTTGGGTGATGAGACCAAACATAAATTTGCCAACGGAGAAAGACTCTTCTTTTTGCGTTTCTTTTGTGTCAGTTGATTGAATTTATCTCAATTCAAGCCACAACAATTTAAACTAAAAACCAAATATAACTATATATAACTAACTTATTCCTTTACACCTTCTATGTATTACTTCAATATATCTAGTGATTCCTTTACACCTTCCAGTTTATATAGATATATAAAACTTTTCCACTTCGTTAATTTTTGGCAACCACAGTGTGGTTGAATTGCATTTTAGTCTATTAATTAATACTAACATAGGAAATATTGATATCTTTGTTCTATTTTAAATCTTATTATTGTATACATGTGTGCACATTCTTTAAAAAAAGATTTTAGTTTGTGACAGCCTGACAGTCAAGAATACATATTTTGGCGGCTACAAATGCCTTTTTTTAGTTAAATTGTTGTCAGTTTTTTTTTATGAATTTTATGTGATGATTGTTATTTTTTTATAGAATAGAATACAGTTTTTTTTACCATCGACACATTAGGATTAATTGACCTCTTGGAAGAATTTTTTTATCATTTATAATCTATCCTAGTTATCTCGTTTAAACAAAATTATTTTTAATAAAGAATATTTATGGTATAAAAAAAATGTTTCTTTTTATCAGTCCACTACAATTTGGTTTTCAAATTGCTAAACTAGTGTATCTAGCCTTTAAAAAAATTACTCATATAGGATAAGTTGTATTAGCGAAGCATAATTTTGATTTTTTTTATGTTCAAATAAAGGGGTAAGAGAGAGAGACAGGATATTAATATTGTTTATTATTTTTTTAACGTTGGTAGTATTTTAATAGCCTCAGAAGTAGAAAAAGAAGGAGGAACGGATAATTTATTGAGTGGGGTAACAAAATGACGCTGCACCGTAGACTTAGCTCAAATGTTAATTCGTTATTAGTGTTACTCTGCATTAAAGGCTAGTTTGACAAGTTTTTCAAAACCTTCATGAAACGAGATCATCACCAAACAAAGCTACTGATCGATTAAATTAAGAAATATCAATTATTATATCTAATTTTTTATATATCCAAATAATTATAAAGTCCTAAGCTCGTTGTTCTTGCGTCTCAATGCGACCAACCCATCGAAATTAAGCTCGTAACGTTGCCACAATTTCTAGAGCTAGAACTTAAAACCTTCAATAAAAGAGCACCCAAAATCGGAAAGCCCTAAGCTCATGCAATATTCAACTATTCATGCTATTTATAACATTGGTGGGAAAGGTACGTATTTAAGACTTGTATATGTATCCCAGGTAAGTAAAGCTCTTCATCCCATATCTTAAACAAACCCTTCCAAAACCAAGACAATTATTTCAAAGGTTCATTACAATGGCACTCTCGTCAAGTTTTGTTCCTATGGTACTTCTAGGTTTAGTTTTAGTACTACTTGGTGTTATTGTCCCTAGAATTGAAGCCAGGCCAAGAGCATTCTTTGTGTTTGGAGATTCGCTTGTTGACAATGGAAACAACAACTATTTGCAAACCATTGCTCGTGCTAATGCCCCTCCATATGGAATTGACTATCCAACTCATAGAGCAACTGGACGCTTCTCTAACGGCTTCAACATTCCGGATTTTATCAGTTAAGTTTCCATATATGAAAAAAGGTTGCATTATATGTCCAAATACTTGTTTATCATATGGTCATTAATTTTAGTATCATCAACATTAAAATTGATGTATCTATAACGAGGAGGGTCAATGTTTCAGGTCAGCAACTAGGTGCTGAGTCTACAATGCCTTACTTGAGTCCGGACTTAACGAGAGAAAATCTCTTAGTTGGTGCCAATTTTGCTTCAGCTGGCGTTGGAATCCTTAACGATACAGGAGATCAGTTTGTGAGTACTTAATTCATTATTCATTAATGACATGAAATTCCAGCTAGCTTCTTTCTTTCTTACACGTATAAGTACAAAGAGCATTAACATGCAACGCATTTTTTAATATAATATCTTCTTTTTGTTGAAATTTATATAGGTCCTACTAGTTTAAGTAGGAATGGGATTCACCAAATAGTAAATGAGACCCACATATATATTTAGTGGAATAGGTACTCTTGAATTTTACCTAATAGAAAATAATGTGTTGAAAAAGCAATATTTGAGAGTGTGTTTTTAGTTTTTACAATATCGCATAATGCATATATACAAAACCTTGAGCTTACCATAAATAGTCGTAGGTTTTTCCGGATTTTAACTTTTTGTACGTTCTAATAATTATTTGTTCATGTGATTAATATTGTTAATAAAGATTCTCCTGACCTGACAAAATATTCTACTAATTGCTAAAAATATCAATATTTACCGTGTGTTGGTTCTTAGAAATATACAACAAAAGCAACGCAGGTTGCAATTTCAGCAACAGACATTGTATTTGTATAATATTTTTATACAACAAAGAGAGAGAAAGAGAAAAAAAAAAGTGAGATGAAATGATTGATGTGATAGAAAGAAGTACGAGAAAAAATAATGTCATAGAAAACTATTGTTTGAGTAATATAACTCTGCAATATTTCATCCCCATTTTCCTTCGTGTAAAAAGCCAGGATTTGCACTGAGACTGAGTGGTATCTGTTGAAGGGCAATAGGTTTTAGACTTCCAATGTTGGATGCAGATGCTTGTTGCTTGTGCAAAGGGGTAAATACTTTTGCATAAGGAACCTTACAATACAAGTTATCAGTAAGAAAAAGGATTAATATTAGAGTTAATCAAGAATGAGCATGAATAGATTAATGAGTAGTGTGGTGAGTCCCTTAATTATGAAATTGTAAAGTAAATATCTTCAAAATGTTGTATTCATTTCGTCCTTAAATGTTTCCGGATATATAGTTTAATTAGTTTCCAAATTTCTTAACTTCATAATAATTATTAATTAGTCTCCAAATTAAAATTTGTCAATTTCATAACAAATATTTAGTTTCTAAATTTGGTTAACGTACTTTAACAGGAAAGGTCTAATTTGTCAGACATTTGATGAAGTGGGAATTAAATTGTATGATAAAGTTTAATCAATTTTTTTTTATTAAAGAACTAACAAAAAATATTTAGATACACAAAATTGTGTTGTTTTATTCATGATCTTTTTATGCCCTCCCATAAATATTATTTTCATAATTAATACCTTTTTCTTTTAATTTTTTAATCAATACTCTAATAAAACACTGATTAATAAAACTCAAATTGTATAGTTTTAGATATAGCAAGTTATCACTTATGAAAACCAAATTTTGTGTTTAATCTTGTGTATGACTCATAATTAAGAGATTAATAGTTTTTATACTTTCCAATAAAAATTCTTTCATATAATGACTAAGAATTCAACTTTTAACAAACTCATCTACTATAACTATATCAAATTTTGTTAGCAAATTTGTAAGTAGTTTGACAATCAATTATATATTTTCTTTGGCAAAATGGTAACAACGAGGTTTGTACTTGTCTAAACTCTTCCCCACAAGGCCACTAGTAGAATTCCAACTAATTATAAAGTTATATCAATGTGATTCACGTATAAGTCAAACTGATCATAAATTGTATTAAAGCCCTGAAAACATGGAAGCACTAAACCACGGGAATTTTTATCTAAGACGAGGGGGTAGATTCCATATCATACTTAATGGACCTGAATATTTATTTATGGTCAAACAGTAACATATTTAAAAGGACAAATTTAACATAGTTATATTATTCTTAGTGTAGAAAATAAAAATAATTGGAGTAGTCAATATTATTGATTGAGATGTAAGGATATATATACATTTGAAATACAAATATGAGTCAGATACGTGAAAAATAAAAAATAAAAAATATCTGATTAACTTGAGATATAATATCCTAACTAATCACGGTTAGGTAATCATATAATATATTGAGCAATGAATGTTAACTGATTACGCCAATACTTAGTAGTATCTTTTAGGATAACTTTTTACAAATTGTTTTTTTCTCCATATTTCTCAATTATATTGCTTAATTAACTTATTTAATATATTTTCTCTTTTCTTTTATCTCTCTTAATTTGGAAAAAAGTTATAAAAATGTCATGTACAAATTGAAGTTCTCAATTCCAAATTAACATCCCAACATTTGTGGTTGGCAATACTTTTTTTTTCTTATACATATTGTTGGCAATTATGCTAATTAATGCAACTTTTGCAGATGAACATAATTAAAATGCATAAACAAATAGATTATTTTAAAGAGTACCAACAAAGACTGAGTGCTCTAATTGGTGTCTCACGAACTAAACGACTCGTGAATCAAGCGTTGATCCTTATCACCGTTGGTGGCAATGATTTTGTAAACAATTACTTCCTAGTGGACTCTACTGTAAGGTCTCGTCAATTTTCACTCCCAGACTATGTCAAGTTTCTCATCAATCGGTATAGCAAGCACTTGCAGGTATATAAAATTAAATTAAGTTCTTTTTAATAAACTTCTCTGTAAATATTTATACAAGAAGAAAATAAGAAGATAAATATATTGAATTTTTCTCGTAATTTCTCTCATAAACTATAATAAAATAATTAAACATATACATTTAACTTTAGAAGTCAATCATTTAATAAGTTTCTTAAAAACTTAATTAAAGTGCATAAATTAATTTTAACTTATAAAAAAAGTTTAATTCATTTTACTTTTTTATTTTTATCTCTAGCTAGTAAATACTTACAAAGAAAAGTTTATCTAAACAATGACCTAGATCCTTTCGTGACACAAAAGCACATTCAAAACATATGTATTTTGGCTTCTTACCCTATTTCAATTGTAATAATAACAATAATAATAATGCAAATTTTGGTTTTCATCAATTGTATCAAATGATATAGAATAAGATTTTTGTTATTGTTGGTTTAATATTAATAATGCAATTAATGCAGAGGCTATATGATCTGGGAGCTCGGCGAGTTCTTGTGACAGGGACAGGGCCATTGGGTTGTGCCCCTGCAGAATTGGCCATGCGAGGCAAAAATGGAGAATGTTCTGCTGATCTACAACGTGCTGCATCATTGTACAACCCTCAATTAGAGCAAATGTTACTTGAACTCAACAAAAAAACTGGCAGCGACGTTTTCGTTGCTGCAAATACAGCACTAATGCACAATGACTTCATCATCAACCCCAATGCTTATGGTACGTACTGTATACTTCCTCCATTTCATAATAAATGTTGTGTAAGGAAATGTTTGTTATAAAATAATTATGATTTTAACTTTTCAATACAACATTAATTATTTTTTGACTTATATATCGAAAATAATATTAATGATATGGTCTACAAAAATAAAAAAAATGAATTAATAATGATAAGGTTAATTTTGTAAAATTTTTATTCTTTTTTATCTTTTTATTAATTTTTCTTGATTTATATAAAATAACAATTATAATAAAACAAAAGAGAAATATAATAATTTGTCACTTGTTTAGTCGCCTTAATTGTGTACACTCTTGACATGCTTGAGTATGTGTGATCTTCATTGTGATAGATACAAGGGGATCGAATGGTATAGGTCCACATTAACTAGAGATATTTCTTAAACAATGCTTATTAAACTTGGACAATTATCACTTTAAATCCTAACAATTTATGTTGATATTGGTATAGGATTTAATACGTCAAAAGTAGCTTGTTGTGGACAAGGACCCTACAATGGTATGGGGCTATGCTTGCCAGTCTCCAACCTATGCCCCAACCGAGACTTGCATGCATTTTGGGATCCATTCCATCCAACTGAAAAGGCAAACAAACTTGTTGTAGAACAAATTATGTCAGGCTCTACAAAGTATATGAAGCCAATGAACCTCAGCACCATTCTGACCTTGGACGCTCGAGCACATTCGTGAAGATTAACAAATTAGCCTAATGAATAGTGTGTTATCACTAACTTGGTCCTTAATGCCAATGCATGATATAGCTCTTAATGTAATTGAGTTTGTTGTTAATTTGTATGGAATCAATTGTGTAATTTTCAAAAATGTATAAATGATTGGAGCTTGAAATCTCATCAAGCTATTACTTAATTGTTTTGACTTTCAAAGATAGAAACTTATTATCTATGTCAACAATTATATACAATGGAGGTTGTGAAATTGGAAATTATATTTTATACTATATAGACAATTCTAGTTAATAGGAAGAAAAAAATTGATTCTCCCCAAATTTTCAATTTTTTTAAAAAAAATAAAACTGGACCTTACCCTATTTAAAATAACTTAGAAAACATATTTAACTCCTAATTAATTAAATTTCATTTTAATACAAACTTATTTTTACTTAAAAATCTTAAAATTAAAATTATTTATAACCAAAATTAATTTTACAAAATTGAAATCACTTAAAATCAAGTTTATGTTACTCAAACATACAGACTAAAACTATCGTTCATATTAGGGGTATTCGCGGTCTTGATTAGATCGATTTTGAAGTAAAAAATCATCTGATCAAATCCCTTCGGTTTGGTCATTTGATCATCCATTCGATTTGAAATTTTTTTCAAATCCAATCCAATCTAATCCAATTTTTTTCTGTTTGGATTAGATTGATTTTCGGTTTTTTAAAAAGTTTAAAAATAAAACTCATGAAACTTATTTTTATCAAAATAAGAAGTATCTAGCAGAACACATTCATTGGACAAAAACAAACACCATTTTCTTATTTTCATTAGACAAACACGTTCATTGGATAAAATAAGGAGCAAGTAGTTATTAATTGGACAAAAAATAAATACCATTTTCTAATTTTCATTGGACAAAATATGATGGGGAATAGGACCAAGTAGGTAAAGGGTAAGGTAAGGTTTATAATTGGATCGGTTTAGATTGGATCGGTTTTCACCAATCAATCCGAAAATTGGTCCAATCCAGTAAAAAAATTTGGTTTTTTTTAATTTTCGATTTTTCGATTCGATCACCACGATTTGCATTGGTTTTGATCAATTGATGAACACCCCTAGTTCATATTGTATATATCACATTTTTAGCTTGTTATACTTCTAGTTCTAGATTGAGGTTTACTTGAACTCCAAATCCCATTCATGTATGGCAATCTGCCGATCAAATAAAATATATGGCAAATCTATTATTAAATAATATAAAATGTCTTTATATTATAATAAATTTTAATTAAATTCGAATTGATTCCAATTTAAGTATAATAATAATAATAATATAATTTTTATTTAATATTAATTTATCAATCTTCTTTCTTATCTACAAATAATTTTATTGTTTTTAATCAGCAAAAGTAATGATATATTTATATGTATAGGACACAAATTAAGATACGCCAATCTACGTACAAGTATTGTTCAATAAAATTGAAAATACGAACACCACTCTCAGGTTACACTATATTGGGACAGTGGCCAAAGTGCCACAGTTAAAAAAAAAAAGCTCAGAATGTCACAGATCCAAATTAATTTGTCAAAATGTCACGTCACCTATTTCGCTGGCCATATCAGGGAAGTCCATGGGCTGATGTGACGTTGAATGAGTGGAAGACCAATTTTGCTACACAGAGAAGCGAAATAGGTATGACACGTGACAAGCTTTCAAAATTGCATATAAACTTTGAACGGCCATAACTTTTGACTGGAACGTCCGATTGAGGCGAAATCGGTGGCCAAACGCTAGAAAGTGAGAAGAGAAGCCCTTGGCAAATACCAAAATGTGGTCAAAACTTTTTTCCAAAAAAAGCATCTAAATGCCTCAAAATTAGGATTTAAGATTCAATCATTTAAAAAATTCATTTTTGTCTACTTTTTTAATTATTTAATTAGTTAATTTAATGTTATTTTTTATTTTTTCAATTACTTCTCTGAAATTCGAGTTTTTTGACATATCGTATGCTTCCATCGGACATTTCTATCAAAAAATATCACTGTTCGAAGTTTATATGCACTATCAAGTTTACATCATAACTTTTGATAGAATTATCCGATGGAGACATACGATATTTCAAAACGCTCGAAATTCAGAGAAGTAATTGGAAAAATAAAAAATAACATTAAATTAACTAATTAAATAATTAAAAAATAGACAAAAATGAATTTTTTGGATGATTGAATCTTAATCCTAATTTTGAGGCACTTAGATGCTTTTTTTGGAAAAATAATTTGACCAAATCCCCTTCAGGAATTTGTCGAGGGCTTCTCTTAATTTCAAGCGTTTGGCCACCGATTTCGCCTCAATCGGACATTCCAGTCAAAAGTTATGGTCGTTCGAAGTTTATATGCAATTTTGAAAGTTTGCCACGTGTCATACCTATTTCGCTTCTCTGTGTAGCGAAATTGGTCTTCCACTCATTCAACGCCACGTCAGCCCATGAATTTCGCTGATGTGACAAGCGAAATAGGTGGCATGACATTGTGGACTTTTTTTTTTAATTGTGGCACTTTGGCCACTGTTCCCACTATATTAACATAGCAATATAAATGAGGCAAAAAAATATAAATAATATAAATTAAATCAATAATTAGAAAAAAGGTGCAAGTGCAAAAATATTTAGCAAAATGGGGCAATGGAACACGTCTGGCTGGGGCGTGTTACAACACGCCCAAATGGGGCGTATTTGAGCAGCATTTGACACGTGGCAGGCAGGCATAGGAGGCGCGGTGTGAACGTAAACTTTGGAAGGTCATAACTTTTGACTGGGATGTCCGATTGAGGCGAAATTGATGGCCATGCATTCGTAATTGAGAGGATAAGCCCTTAGCAGGTACCCAAAGGGGACTTGCACAAAAATTTTTCCCAAACAAGGCCTCTAAGTGCCTCAAAATTGCGATTTAAGATTCAAACCTCCAAAAAATTTCTTCTTTTCTAATTTTTTATTTATTTAATTACTGAATTGAATGCTATTTTTTATTTTTTTAGTTACTTCTCTTAATTTCGTGCGTTTTGACATAAAATATGCCTCTATCGGATATTTCTATCAAAAGTTATGACTTTAAATATTAAGATTAAGTTTATCAAAAATGGGGGTGCATTTAGCAAATAATGTTAGGTTTTTATTTTTTTAGTTACTTCTCTTAATTTCTAGCGTTTTGACATAAAATACGATGGAGGCGGATATTTCTATCAAAAGTTATGACTCTCTAAATGACATGCATAATCAAATTTAAAACCTAACATTTGCTAAATGCACCCCCATTTTTGATAAACTTAATCTTAATATTTAAAATGAGTTCGGCAGAAGAAGAAGAAGAAGACAAAGTAGAAAACGACACCGTTATTGATTCTTCTTCATCCGTCTGCACAGTCTAGTCTAGGCATGCACCAGAGCATGACCAGTACTCAATAACCAATGCATTTCGAACCTCGTTCACGGTTTTTTGGCGATTCGTTTCCCACTTACATAAGATTTTTAAATGGCTAATTACACTCCATTTTAAATGGCTAAGATTTTTAAATTTTAAGATTTTTAAATGGCTAATTACACTTCATTTTAAATTTTAGCCATTTAAAATGGAGTAATTAAGTAATAAAAACTTAGCCCAAATTAAGTAATCTTTTTTGGGAATATTTATTTACCAAAATTATACTGTAAATTTTTAAACGTTCTCAGTTCTAAAAAATTTAAAAATCACAATATTGTGGTTGCAACACATTTTAAAAAAAAAACACAATATTCTGTAAAAAAAGTGCTAGCGACTGAATTAGAGACCGAATTAGAGACGGATTTTAAACCCCAATATTGTGTAAAAAAGTGTTAGAGACCGAAATAGAGGCGGAATTAGAGACGGATTTTTAAAAAACCAAAATATTGTAAAAAAGTGTTAGAGACCGAAATAGAGACAGAATTAGAGACGGACTGAAACACACCCCATTTGGGGCGTGTTTGGCTACCCCATTTTGCTAAATATTGCTTCATTTGCCCCTTTTTGCTAAATAAATAATTAATTTATATTATTTATTAATTTTTGCCTATAAATGAAGTGTAACCTAGGGAATTAAAAAAATATTATACCCCCTTCCTCTTTATATAACCAAACAATTTCAATTTAAATATTTTTTATATTCTACTTTATTTTTCTTCAACTTGATAATCTCATTTTTATTTTTTTTTCTTTTTTTTTCTTTTCTTTTTATTGATTTTCATTTTCATTGTCTCTTTTTTCTTTTTCATAACACAACACACCCTAACTTCTATTCTATTGAGTTTCTTCCTCCGGTCCACATTTCTTTCCTGACTATTTCAGTTGTATCAAACAAAGTGTTATTAAGTAGAAGACTTTTACATGAGTGGACACTGACACAAATTGTCTGTATATATACAAGTTTAGAACTACTTTTCTAATTTTCTTTTTTTTTTTGGCACATATGTCTTTAATGGCCAACAACAACCTAGAGTTGACGATTGAAATCTTCTACATTTATATCTTTAACCGCACAAATCTTAAACCTTTAAAAAAAATGTTTGGTTTTATATATTAAATTAAAGTATGAAAATTTCTTTTGAAAAGTCATCACATTAAATTTAGAACTGCACCTCATGCAGTTTAATCATCTGCTGCAGGGAATCCAATTCCAGAGTTGATAGTCACCATGCTTTTATACGCACGTCATATATATGTGACTTTGCTGACCTAATAATGCCGTTTCACCTTATTACAATTTGCATACTTTTCTACGATGGAGGTACAAGCACGCCGAAAATTTTATTACTAATCAATGACTTAGCCATCATCATACAACGCCAAAAGGTTAACATCTTGTCTTTGAATTTTTCAATTGGCCGAGTAACGAGGGGAAAAGTCTACTTCCATTACTTGTGATTTTGGAATCAATCAACGAATTGCGATTTACCCCACACTCAAAAATCCAAATTAATTAACTTTGGCTTAAATATTACTCGCATTCTTTTATGATTATAATAGGTTTATCTTTAATTACTTATATTGAACAAACATTATGTTAATTTCAAATGTAAACAGAGTAAAAAAAATTACTCTATTTTTAACATTTCTTTATTATAATTTTTTATCAATAAATGTTAATAATTAATTTTTAATTTTTTTATTAATAGAAAGAAATGAACTCGTAATTTTTTTCTTTTTTCTTTTTCTCTTAATTATTCAATTAACCTTTTTAACGTGATGTATCTTAAAGTGATGTAGCTTTGTCACATTTTTAACGTCAAGAAACTACACGAGTAAGTAGTACTATGTGTGTATATAATTGCCTTTTAATTTTGCATAATGGTATGAAATCAAACACTAGAGAGGTTGCTTGAATTGAACCCTTCAAGTTCAAGTTGACTTGTCAGGACTCAGAACCATTTCTCCGTACCCCACCAAAATTAATGGCAACTTTGTCAGCAATTGGTACGGCTTGAATTATGAAATGGAGAGAACTATCTATGGACGTTGGCATCTATATATACGTATTCATTTCTTGGCAATGAGGATTGTAAAGAAGGCAAAGAAAGAGAGAAAATATAAAAGAGGTTGAGGAAGTCTTGTCGCAGGGGGGATGACATTGCTATAGATGATGCAGTGTTGCATGATGGTGCAAAAGCATGAAACCAATGTCATCTTCATGTGACACGATGCCCTACAATCACTTTGTCATAATCTCTTTCTAATACAGTTTTTATTTTATATAAAGATTAATTTCATATGTAGGATTAGAGAAGCTGAATTGTTTCAAGGCTAAGACGGCTACAATACGAGGATGGTTTATATATACTTATGGATGTGTATCAATGGTACGTATCGAACTTTCAATCTATTGAACAAAGTATCTCGATCGATAATCCTTTCTTACGATTATATAGGGTATTGATTTTTCTTTTCTTTAGGTAGTGTTGGGTTGGAGTGAAATAAAATATATATATATAATTACCTACAGAATCTTATCTTTATATATATAAAAAGATTATTTTCAGATTGAAACCATAATCAACAATTCATCAAAACAAATTTTATCGGACAAATATAACAATATAAATAAAGTATTTATGAAATTACGTTCGTACCCATGCGTTACTTTATTGTTGTGCTTTATAATTTTTTTAAAACAAGTTTACATTTTACAAAAAAAGTAATCCTGAACTTTATAATTTATTTGAGAGACTCACAAACTTAATCAAATATGGTTGGTGGCATAGTCGAATTGGAGCTGGAGTTGTGGCTTGGAGAAAATCGAATGTGGTTTAGGTATTCAAACAAGTTGGATACCATTAACCAATTAAGACAACGAATATGGTTGGCATACATATTCGAATTTGACCTCAGTATTTTTCCCACACAAGAGGATAATTTGGTAAAAGATCAATTTCTGGTATCTTTCTTCACTAATTTGGGTGAAAACTTAATTGGGTGGACCCATAGTTTTGTATCAATTTTACGGTAACTTTATACTTAAATGAACAAAATATAAACTTTCTTCGCTTTTCGTTTATATCCCCGTTTTCTTTCTCTTTCTTTCAATAGAAACGAAGAACAGGGCCTTTCTAGCTACAAAGTTAGACATCAATTATTAATTGAAATAAAGAATTGAATGATGGGCTACTTTATAAAACCTTGCTTTTCTTATTTTTTTTAAATGTTAAGTACGTCAAAATATATATACTCATTGAAATATGTTGATTTCGATAGGTTTCAGGTTTGACAATAGTAAGAACATTTCTACTCGTGGTATAGCTAGAATTTAAAAATTTTATATAGATCTCATCATAACAACTTCTTTTTATTTTACATAATAATTTAAACAATTTTTCATTCTACTGGTGCAATTCTAAAGGGCTCATCTTTGAATCTAAAAAATTACTCTCTATATATTTGTGTATCTCATCAATATTTATTTGTATTTGAACTTAATATTATTAACTTATCTCTATTTTAATCTCGAGACAACAAAAACATAAAAAAATATTGTATTAAAAATTATAACAAATTTATTTCAATTATTTTTTGCTGAAATAAATTTTAAAAATTAAATAATAAAAACGATGGTATGTTGGAAAAATAAAACATCAGAATTTGAGCAATACTTGAAACAAACATGGGCTGATCTTCAAAAACCCGTACAAGTCGAACAAAACTAACCTATCAATATTGCTGTAAACCGAACAAGTTGAGCTCATTTCATTTTATTTTTTTTGCAACCGCAGTATGAATAAGAAAGTAATGATATAGATTAAGAGATACTCTTGTATGAAATATTGAAAACATTTCCTTCATATTTATTGTGATTGAGTATATATCAAACACATGTATTCATCATTTCTTACAATAAATTCAAAAGTTTTCAATATTTTTTTCCTATATCTATCTTTATTATATATTGTTTTGTGAATAATTTTATTTCACATTATTTCTCTCTTCTTTTTCTGTCTTCCTATGTTGTCTTTCAATGCAAAAATTTATACCCTACTGGCCATACAATTTCTCTTTTCATACGATCAACACTAACCTGGTGTTTAAAAAAAAAAACGATCAACATTAACCTTGTTCCACAATTAAACGTGACCTGTAAAAGCTCAACATCAGCTTACTCATTCTCAGTTGCATGTAACACCTAGAACATTCAATACTGATTGCTCATTGCTCGAAGCAAGTGAAAAGGAGAGAAAGTAAGAAATGACACCAAATAAAAGGGGCACACAGACATAGCATCTCAGATTTGCATTACTTTTAACGTCTGATTTCAGCTCTCACTTTCTACACACCTACACTAACTCACACCAACGTGAGGTAACATGCACCAAACATTATTTGGTTGTTACGTAATCAGTTGTTTCATTCATGTCACAATTGCATAATGTTATTTAGCTCTGCTGTCAATATCATGCCACCAGATTTACCTCAATTCATGTCAATTTAATAAAAATCATGTTTGTGCTTTACACTCTCAATATTTACATTTCTTACTAAAAAGGCACATGAATTCACTGATCGTGTTAACTAAATTTAGAGATGAAAACTACAGCAAGTGGCAGTAGCTTCTTGTCATACACATTGTTTTGGTCGAAAATTTTCATCAGATAACAATGATTTGATCAAAGTTTCTAGCCTCTTTGAACCTGGGCCAGGCCTGAGGACAGTAGTATTACCAACTACAGAACAAGGATCACTCCCATTCAGCCTGCTTCCTATGCACCAGCCACCAGGAACAACCATCCCAGGACCTCTAGATAATAGCTCTGCGTCAATTTTGTCCAATACGGGATCATCTCCATGGAACTTTCTCGCAAAGGGGGCGTTGCTGTCAACCATCCTTTTCATGTCATCAAGAGAAAGGTAGTGGGGGTGTTGCCTGGGAGGATTGTCCCAAGAAATGAAGTGAAGATCACTGTTAATAGTTGTGTTCTTGAACTCTTGAGCATTACAAACGACAGTGTGGAAGTACCCTTCAGGAGAAGATATGAAATTTGTGTAGTACATGAGAACAGTCCGAGGTAAATTGTCCCATCCCCATATGCAATAATCAATGAAAGATCTTGAAAGAACCATCCAAGCCGAACCTAACAAAAGAGAAAAGATTTAGGCAACCATATAGGAGTTGTAGACGAGTTTTTGACAGATTCTAGAAGAGTTGTATTGGTTTTTCTGTCTTTATGTGTTTGGTATTATTAGTTTTCTGTCCTTTATGAACAAACTCTCTACTTCTTCCCGGAGGTCTCAGCCCTCTAAGTTGACTTTATTATCACACACCCCCAATATTTTGGTGCTTTGATTATGTTCTCATGAAAAAATTGAATATATACCTAAAAAATAATCTTAAAGTACCAAAATTGGATCAGTTGCAAAAGCTTACAGTCAATATTGGATCATTAGCTAAACCTTACAGTCAAAATTGATTAGTTGGGTGCACCTGGCACTCTGGGAGCTGATCCCAATTAGGACCTTGAGTGGGTTGTCCTCATTGAAGTGAAACAGAAAAATGTTGATCTTGGTTTAATAAGTTAAGGTATGCAAAAGATAGGTAACACTGCAAGGATAACAATGCTGATCCCCCACTTAGTTAACCTATTTCTTTCCGTCATATAACTGATATGATCTATACCTAAACAATTGCTAAGGGTAGGTGGTATAATTGCAAATAAGCAAGAAAATGCCCATCTTATGATCTCTTGTCCGACAAAGTAAGTGCATCCAATTGCACAGTAATCAACTAAACAGCAATTGAAACTTTCTTCCCTAGTCCCTACACTTTCTTTTTTTTGGCAAATGAAACGGCAGAGGATAAGGAACAAAAGAGGTTGGCATCCCAACTATGTTGCCACCCCAACCCCTAAAGCTCCAAAAAAAAACCACCATCAAATATATTAATATAAGCAAACTGAGAGAAAACAGCACAATAGGGGGCGGGGGGGGCAAACCGTACCCAAAAGAGGAGAGGAGACTAAGGAAATCTATAGAAAGGAAGCCTCTGCCTGTACCCAATACCTAAGGAGCTCCTGATCAACAAAAGATGGTGAAGAATCCCACTAAGTATACCGAAAAGACTGTGCACCATATGAAGCAAGCTTGTCAACACACAAGCAATGTCTTCACGGTATATGTGAGTGATCCTAAAACTAAAGTTGTTAGTTAGCTTTTTACAATTCATCCAACGAGTATAAAGAGACTTCCCCAGTCCCTACACATACTGAAATAAACACAAATAATTTATTAAGTTTCAATAGCTCAATTGATCGCAATTTGTCCAAACCAAATCCTTTCTTCAAATCCCTGACTCCCGAGCAGGCTAGAACCTATAACTCATCAAATTTGAATAGCAACCCATGCACAATCCAAAGAGAACTAAAATAAATAAGAAATCGATGAGTACCTGTGAAAAGTTTGAAGGCCGTTGGCCTACTTCTCCTCTGCGTAATCCAGAACACGTCTTGCTTCTTAGTCATATACAACCCCGGATCAATAATTATAGGCCTCGCCCGTTGATGACTACACACACAGCATCAAAATATTGAAACCCACTCAAATCATCTCACAAATAAATAGCAAATTAAAATTAAAACTAGGCTTAATTACACTTTTAGTCCCTTAAATATGTCTACATTTCAATTGTGCCCACAGTATCCCTCGAGTTTTCTCTCATTCACAATCAGATCTCTTGGTCTACATTTCATCCAATTGAGATAAAATCATAACTGATGAACCTCATTGTAATTGGAGATTTGGAGTTTAATGCCTATGAAACTTAAACCATCAGTAGACTATTTACTCTTGTAAATGTAAGAAAACTCAAAGACTTCATTGAGGTGATAAGAACTTGAAAGATCAAAATGGTACACATTCACAATACTTAGGACTAAAAATGCAATTTAAGTATTTTATAAATAAATAAATAAATAAAACAGTTAGTTAATTCGGTTTACTTACTCTTTCCAACCAATGTCACTAGTATGATCAATGAAGTTGAGATCGCGTGGTAAATGTGAGAACGCGTGCAGCAGATCTACCCAATCAAAATTTAACCATTCCATTAATTAAAAAAAAAAAAACTACCTTACCAAAAATAGAAAGAGTTTAAAGTGGATAATACAAATTACAAAGATTGTAAGGAGAATCTAAGTTAGTTGAATAGATCCCGTGAGTTATTGTAAACTTTAACATTGTCTTCGATTCCTAGGGATAGAAAAAAAATACAAAAATAGTAGTGAGAAGTGACGAACCGTCTTGGGTAACGAGTGGGTAATCGGAGGCACTGAGATTAATGAACCAATCCCAGTCATCGCTCTCCGTGAGCGCAATTGCGGCGGCGTGGAGAGTGTTGGCGACCATGGTGGGGCCGCGGTAGGTGACGAGGTTGGCCTTGGTGACGACCCTGACGTTGCGGAACTTCTGGAAGGTGAGGTGGCGGTCGACGTGGCGGGTTAAAAGGCGGCGGTCTTTCGGGGAGGAGTCGCGGTCGAGGTGGAGGACGTAGCGGTTGCGGGGGTGGTAGAGGGCGGAGAGGGTGCGGAGGAGGGCGGCGGCGTCGCCGGATGAGCCGGAGATGAGGTAGGCGAGGCGCGGCAGGAGAGGGGAGGGGGGTGGGATTGGGAGAGGAAAAAGTTTGGACTCGACGAAAGGGTAGGGGAAAGGAGGAGTGGTGGCGGTGGAGATAGGGAATGGGAATGGGAAGAAGCGTGTGGCGGAGAGAGGGGTTAGTGTGAGAGCGAAGAGGAGGAGGAAGAAGAGAGAGAAAAGAGAGATCATGGTTATTACTGGGAAAATACACTTTCTTTGTTGTTCTGAGGAGTTGTGGTGGTGGGAATAGTAGTGTTTTAGTTTCTTCATTGCTTTGGTTAATTTGCTCTGAGAAACTCACTGAGTCTCTCTCTCTGTTTTCTTTGTTTCCTGTTTTTTGGGAGGAGGAGAAGGAAAGAGGGTGAGGCAGCACTGAAGGTGATGATTGATGAAAATGGGGGTGGGGATATTTACTTGCACATGTCTACTATGGAAAAAACAACAACGTGTATTTATCAACTGAATAATTGCTACTACATGCTATCCTTTTCACGTAAAAGTGGAAACTTTTCAAGTTTGTCATATAATATAGTATATTTTCTCAATTATTATTTTAATATAATTACGTTTTTAAAAATTAATAATTTATAATTAAGTTGGTTGAAAAATTATAATTTTAACTTATTAGCTTTACTTATCACAATTATTAATTTGTCAGAAGATGAACTAAAATCATCAAATTATAAAATTAGAAGATTCAAATATTATAATTAAAAATCAGTATAACTAAAATTGTGAATTTAAAACATTGAAAAAATTAAAATTAAAATTTAGCCTATAAAGAAAAAAAAAGGCTTTACAAGTTTTTCTAAAAAACTTATGATGAGGAAAGAGTTTGCAAGTTTTTCGTAAAAGTTGTGATGAATATTATGTATATGGATTTATAAGGTTTTTATAAAAATTTATAATAAAAATGATATACAGGGATTGATAAGTTTGTACATAAAAACTTATAATATAAATAAATAAAATATCCATAAATTTCTTTCCCAAAATATATCTCCTTCTTTCCCATCACTGTTATCCAAACAATAAAGATGATATAATTTCATTCACGCATTTTTATGGTGGTTTTCCCTTCTCTTTTTTCCCCATTTATAGAGAAACAATATCCCAATACAAAACAACAATAAAGTACACACTCCACGAATCTTTTACAGTTTTGTTATTTGGGTGTGGTTTCAACGTTCAACTCCCATTTGGTTGGTGATCAATTAATTGGTTGGTTGATCAAACTTGTAAGGAGGGTTATAAGGCTAGATGCAGCTAATGATTTATGTATGCAAATCCAAATTGTTTGATGTGAAGTGGATAGTTATATTTTTGTTATCATTATTTTTCCTATATAATAATTACTATTTACTATTTAGTAAGTATACTTCAAAAGTTAACTTCTTTTGAAAATCATGTCACATAAATCACTTGCTTTGGAAAAGGGCTTGGGTGTTTATGTGTTGCATCATAGTATAATACAACAGAAGAAAACAAAGAACAACTTGGTTGTGGTGAGTAGTGGCGGTGCAATGTCAGGGTTGTAGTGAATGGCGGTTTGGTTGTGGTTCGGGTAGGTGGTGCGGGTGTTGTTTGATTGCACACAATAGTTTTTTGGAGATATGTGCTTTGGTGAGGGTTTGGAGGTGCGGAGGATATGGTTTGTTGCGCGAGTTGATTTTGGTGCTTTTGTCCTGGTCGTTGGAGTTATGGTTGTGGGTGAAGAAGTAGCAAGATGAAATGGAGAGAAGGGTAAGTTGGGGGTTTTAAAACTTTAAGAGGCGAAGGAAGCAAAAACAAGGTGCAGGAAGTAATTATCTCATATTAAATAACCGACATTGAGACCCAATAAATTGGCCCATTATACATCAGTCCATCATCTAGATAGACTCCAATATCTCACCAAACAATTAAGAGAAAGGCTCCAATAAGGACCATAAACTATCAAGAACAACATTTACATAATTACATTCTTGGAGCTCCCACTTTCTTTTGTTTTTTGTTTTTGTTATATTTCTAATATATCGTTCTTCTCTTTCACCTTTATTCCTTTCCTTTTCTTTTTTGGATTTTAGAGAAAATAACTTCTATCATCCATTTCGGAAACTAGTTTTTATTATTATAAAAATTATGTCAAAAATATTTTTTGTAATATATTACGACATAAATATATGACAAAAACTAGTTTTCATAAAGAGTAATTTTGTAAGAAAATAAAAAAGACAAGAAGTGCCAAGAACAAAAGAGAATAATATAAATAACATCTTCCTAGCATTTTTAATTTTTTGTACCATAATAACAACAAAAATAAAAAATAATAACAACAAATTAAGTTAAAATCTGAAAAGATAAAGGACTAATCCTTTGTAAGCATAACTCCAATCCTTATCACACACCACCGTTTGCCTACTAGTGAAGTAGCGTGGAATCTACCATTAATGTATATGATATGATAATCTTGAGTTAGCCGTCAAAGTCCTTTTTGTATTATAAGTTGCTAACTTTGAATTATGTCAACTAAAATTTGAACAATAACAAAAGTCTTTTCTCATTTTTAAGGTCAATCTAATCATGTGGCAAAAAATAAAACAGGATTTGGGAACATATTGTAATATACAACCAAAAAATAATCAATATTAAATTGTTGGAAAAAAATAATAACTAGTGTGATATATACAAATTAAAAAAAATGTGTTAGGTTTCTTTTAAAATTATATATAGTTAGCATAAATGGAGCATTAGCATCTCCCACTAACGATTATGACACCAGCTTATATAAAAAAAAATAAGTATTTTTTTTCATAAAGTTAGACCCATAGTGATGTTTACTCATGATAACATATTTGTTGTGTAGCTTTATAATACATACATCTTTATCATTTAAAATAGCTACATATATTGCATAATTTTTTTATACTTATATTGTATAATTATTGTACCGTACGTTTAAATGTTTAATCGCTTTACAATAACTAATGTGTTGTTTTAGTCCCCTAATCATTTTTGGAAAAATAATATTCTTTGGCTCTTTTAGTTTTTAATTGTTATAATTAAGATTTAGCATCATTTTTCTTCTACTTATTTTTTTATTTTCATTTTTATTCAAACTTTACATACAAATTTATTTTAAATATTCTTTTACTCTACCTATCAACCAAAATGTTAAACTTTATCCAATATGTATGTATTTAATTTTTATTTTTAATTTTAATATCACATTGTACTAAATTCTTTAAATATTATCAATTTATCATTAAATTTATGACTTCTAAACTTTTAAATTATTTTACATCACAACTTCGTTAGAGATTTCCATTTTATTTGAACAGAAAATGAAGTGAGGGTTTTATAGATAAAAACTTAAAACATATAATAATAATTTTCTATGATAATTCAATAACTTAAATAATATTAACTCGATCTTGATTAATAAAAATTAATTTAATTTAAATTGTCTAGAAAATTTAAAAACTCAAATCAAATTAGTCTAATTAAATATAATTAATTCAAATTTAATTTTACTATAAATCGAAACAAAATTAACCCATAAATATCCCTAGTCACTTAGTCAGATGTATTCAAGAGCTTTAACAAAATCGTCTTTAAAATATTACATTTATTTACACCATTTTTAAAACGGTTTTTATATAACCGTCGTTGATCTGCAGTCATAGAAGACATTTTCTTTAGTAGTGTCTTCGTCCTTAGTTAGCGAAATGATTCGTGAGGGCAGGAATTGTTGCTGCAACCAGTGTACTACTATTATTAGAGGATTACCACTTGCTACTGATTCATTGGATGTTTGATATTTCTTGCTAATCTCTATTTTGTTTTTTCAATGTTTATGTGTGGGAAACAAGTTTATTTACATATCATCTTTTGAGTAAACAATATTTATTATATTGAAGAAAGTTTTGTAGCCAATGGATCGTCAATTAATTTAATTAATTGACTTCACCAACTATGTATAATTTATTTGGGTTTGAATACAACAAGATTGGGTGGCAATCGGTAATTAGTGTATTTGCTTCCACATTTTAAATGTGATTTTTCATCGAGGTGATTTTCAAAAGTTAATAGTTACACTTTTCATTTTTTAATTGTAAATTTTTCATTCTTAACGAATTTTCAAACACACTTTTAAATTGTCTTTGAAAATAAAAAGGTATTAACTTTGAAACTAAGAAGTTTTCTTATTCAAAACTAGTCTTTTTTAATCCTTTTGTTCATCATGAAAAATATATCTTGATTAATTCAAAATTTGATTGAGAGGTAAATAAAGTTAGTCCAATAGTTATTTTCGCTAAGAATCAAACTTAGAAATTCAAACGATTCAATAATAATTTCAGCACATTAATCATTTGTACTAAATCACTTTATTATTCATAATTTATAAAAATAAATCTGTTAGTCACAATTTTTTTTAAAATCAGTAAAAGTTTTATTTATATATATTATAGTGACAGAATATTAATTAACACATGCTATCTTAAAAAAATTAACCTAGCTTGATTTAGATTTTTTATAAAAAAAATCCTTCTTTATTTTGATATTTTAATTAATTATATTACTATTTTCATAAGTAAAATTGGTAAGAAGAAGGATATGCACCTCATTAGATGGTTCAACCATTAACAAGAGTTCATGGGTTCGTTATAGTGTGACGAGTTTTATTTTCTTTTATTTTCATGGATTTTCATTGGGTCTTTTTACTTTTATTTTGAGATATTGATAAACGGGTGGTTTAGATGAGACAGAGGTTTTGTGGTTTGGATAAATGGAAAGGATGAAATCAACAAATATGAAACAAAGTGAATGCACACGACATATATAATATATAATTGAGCAATGATACACAAAAGATAATTTATTTTAAATATTTCATCAATATTTCTAATTTACGTGTATTTCTCTTTTTATTAAATCATAAATCTTATAATATTGATATTATTTTGTCTCTTTGGATATCTAGCTTATAACATAATGAGTGTACATAAAACATTTTTCTATATAATTATGAAGTGGATCCAAAATCCGTACACCTGGTATTTCATCACTTCTCTTGAAACAAAGCAATGAAAGTTAATTCTACTTAAATGGCCGAGAAGAAGATTTTAAATTGCATTCTTTTTCCAAAGATTAATCTGAAATTGTTAATTTAACAACAGCGTATTCTTTTCTTTTCTTTTCTTTTTTTACTGCAACAACAACGTATTTCTATTGCTAGCTTATCAACAACTTTATTTTCTTTGCGTAATAACGGAAGTTTTTCCGAGGAAGAAACTAACAACTGCGACTTGGTGGCAAAAGAACCAAAGTGGTATATTTTCGCAAAAAAATTACGAATTTGGTATAGTTTTGAAACATAATACCAATCTAGTGCTCGAGTCACGCCCAAATGGAGGCGAAACCAGTCACGCCCAGCTCCAGGCGGAACCAGTCACGCCCAAAATTGGGCGTGTTCCACCAGATGGCGACACGTGGCATGCACAGATGGAGCGAAAACTTCGGACGGTCATAACTTTTGACTCGGATGTCCGATTGAGGCGAAATCAGTGGCCACGCGTTCGTAATTGAGAGGAGAAGCTTCTGGCAAGTTCCCAAGGGACTTGCCCAAATTTTTTTCCCAAAAGAGGCCTCTAAGTGCCTCAAAATTGCGATTTAATCTTCAAACCTCCAAAAAATTTCTTCTTTTCTAATTTTTTATTCATTCAATTAGTGAATTGCATGCTATTTTTGTTACTTCTCTTAATTTCGAGCGTTTTGACATAAAATACGCCTCCATCGGATATTTCTATCAAAATTTATGACTTTAAATATTAAGATTAAGCTTATCAAAAATGGGGGTGCATTTAGCAAATGTTAGGTTTTTTATTTTTTAAGTTAGTTCGTATTTTTTCTTGTCTAATTAAATGAATTGTAGTTTAGATATAGTAACATTAAACAAAATAAGATAACATTAAATAAAATATAATAAATTTAAATTTTCTTATATTTGATATATAAAAAAATTCTTATATTTGACACATGAAAGAGGAGGTATATAAATCCATAAACCAACACCTTAGAAGAAATAGCTCACTCTCTCCCACCACGTACAACCAAGATCCCTTGATTGAGTTGAGACTCTATCACAAAATGAATTCTTCAACACCATGTTCCTTATTGCTGACCCTATGCTTGATCCTTATAATTTCCCAGTCTCATTTGCCAACAAATGCTAGAGCTCATGGTCGTTACATGATTGGCCAAATTTGCAAGCAATTAACAGGACAGGAGGACAAGATATTGGTGTAGAAGCTGGGACTGCATCTATTCAACTTATTAAACCATGAAAAAGGATCGAACGTTTTGACATAAAATACGTCTCCACCAGATATACCCCAAATATTAAAATAAGTAGTTTAGTAATTTATATTATAATTACTTTGAATTACATTTAATATTTTAATTAATATTTTAAATCTATTATGAATTACATTTATCATTTAATTAATATTGCTAGTAACCTGTTTTGAATTACGAATTTTGGTTTGAAAACATATTCTGTTCAATTATTGAGAATTCTAAATATAATCTTATTTATATATTATATTTCATACCTTAAAAAAAGAACTCGAAATTAAGAGAAGTAACTAAAAAAATAAATAAAAGAATGATAGTTTGAAATGGGTAAGAAAAGATTTTCTTCTTAGTTGCACAGCTAGTGTGTAAAATGTAAATCAAAATTAGATAATAGTGAATTCTTAGTTAAGAGAGAAAGTCTCACTCTTCAAGAATTAGAAAACAAGAAATTTTTTGGAGGCTTGAAGATTAATTATATAAAAAATTTTGAAATCAAAATTTTGAAATTAGAAGATTAGTTATATAAAAAATCCAAAAAATATTAAACAAAATCATATAAAATTAAAATAATATTAAAAAAATAAAAAAGATCATATCTATGGTGAAGATCGGTCTAAAAATACTTTAAAATTAGATTAAAATAACAATTAATAATATTAAATGATATTTTACGTCAAAAATTAAAGCATGCCAATTTTAGTCTCTATATCCGTCGCTAACAGTTTTTGCGACGGAATTTTTCGTCGCAAACATAAAAAATACAATATTCCGTCGCAAAATCGGTTAGCGACCGAATTAGAGACGGATTTAGAGACGGATTAAGTCACGCCCAAATTTAGGCGTGACCCAGACACCAGATTGGTAATTTGTTTCAAAACTATGCCAAATTGGTAATTTTTTTTCAAAAAAATACCACTTGGGTTCTTTTGCCGCGACTTGGTTTACATTTTACTTCCTCTCCCTTATAAAAAAAACAAGCTAATAAAATAAATAGTTGCTTGACTTTTGATCAATTCACAACATTTTTCATGAGGTTGATGAATGACATTGTAAAATTAACACGCGAATAGAATAGCACTTAATTTGGTTCAAGCATGCTAAGAATATTCAATTGCAACGAGAAGATAGGATTATCAGATCAATATATACTTTCTGAAAAACCCCACAATGAGACCCCACTTTTGCTCCTTTTGACCATCCTCTGTCTGTTTTTAATTACTTTAATTATTAGTCGTCCATTACTGGTAAAACAGTGTTTCTTCCTAGAAAATATTTGCTTCATCTTTCTGCCCTAATCGTTGGAGAAAATTATGTAAAGAAAAAATATTCATGAACACCTAATATGGTTATTATAAACTCAACGATAGAGAGAAAAAAAAAACAGAGATATTATAAGTATTACAATATAATATTAAAAGCGAGGGATAAAAAAATATGGATATTAATTAGATGTTTTAAAAAATATAGATGTATGTGTATTTTTTTTAATATATGAGTGTATATGTATTATTCCTCTTGCGTAAATATTAGAAAAGTTATATCCTTATAAAAAGTACGACTTCTAAAAAAATTACTTTAATTATTAGTCATCATTATTTATTACTGTTAAAAAGTGCTCCTTCTTAGGAGAAAAAAAAACTTCACCTTTTCGCCCTCGTCGTTCAAGATAATTATGCAAAATTGCAAATATTTAAAAAGTTGTTTACTTATACTTAATTAGTCCGCTGTACCAAAAAGAAAACTAATCAACCTATTACACGTCTCATTCCGGCCTAAGCTAATTTTTCCTTCTTTTATATAAAAGTATACAAAAATATGAATCCGTGAGATTCACGAAACTAGAGTTTTCTTGTGTTTAATCTTGTTAAGAGGAATGAAAAAAAATTAAATAACATTATTACACTTGATAAAATCTTCACAATAATTTATCAAAATAAGAATTAACTTATCAATATTTAAAAGAGACATTATTCAAATGATAAATCTTCACAATTATTTATCAAAATGAGAATTAGCTTATAAATGTAAAAAACACGTGTAATTAAGAAAAAAACCCTATACCCCTGTCTTAGTAGTGTGCTACAATACCGAATTGGTAGCTTGCTAAAACCAAACAAAACCCAAATGCAATCCCAAACAACATTAGGAAAGCATATGCTTAAATTTCAAACAAAAAGAATTTAATATCCACTCGTCCTATAGCATGTTCCATGACAATAAACACAACACTTGCTATCCTCCATATATTCAAAACGTAAACAAAAATTCCAACCCAATCACATTAAATCACGATATCAAATACTGTCATATTCTTCAGTCTAACTCATCGTGAGCTAAACCAATAACATTATGCATATTCTCAACAAAATTCTCTATTAGAACTTTCCAAATAAAAGTCATGCCAGTTGTTTGCTATTTACTTCTATAAGAAAGTCATATGCCATTTGTTAGAACTTTAGATACACTCTATAGAACAGTATTTCTAACATACTATAATTTTGCATGTAATTCTTAAATTTAAGAATCTCAAACAACTTTTATTAGGAATGTTTTAAGTTTACTCTTTTTTTTATTATTACGATCAGCCTTAAGATCACTCTAGTCTCTGTATTTTCTATCATAATCCATAATCATATGGAAAACCCGAAATAAAAGAGAAAAAAAAAACCAAGAAAGAATAGACATTTGCAATTTTTGCATATATCTGCATATCCCTGTTGGCAAAGGATCCAATGAACATGACAGCACTTGCAATCTTATGAGTCAGTGATTCTTTTTTTGTCTTGAATGTTTCGAATAACGAAGAGTAAAATAACAAAGTCTAACATTGGAGTTAAAAACAAAAAAAAAATAAAACAATACACTCAAAACCCCTTACCCCAAATTAAAAATAATACCTATTAATAATCTAAATAGAAGATGAATCAAAACCTCGTAAAAAAAGCCTAATGACCATTACCCAAATTGTAACATGAAGAAGTTTCAAGAGCAAGAAACAGAACCTATGAACAGAGTCAATTAATATTTGAATGGTGGAAAGACACAGTAATTTTCAACTATCAATAATGGAATTTAAATTGGTAAAAAATAAAGGACTTATTGATAATGTCATCTTTCATTGCTTATAATTGTGGATGTTATTAAAGCTTATCATCAATGCAATATGGAAAATGAAGAGTCGCACAGTTATATATTGGAGAGAAAAATCCACCTAATTCCATACTTCTGAAAAAAAAACACAATTGCATTCTCAAGGCTTACAATATATTTGAAAACACATTTATTTTATATAATATACATATTTTTTCCAAGACAAAAGTATATTTGAAAACACATCAATAGGTCTCAACATCACGTTCATTTAAAAAATATTTGAAAACTAATAGTTAGAGCTTAAACTTAGATGTTACAATTTATTGAATAAGAGTTTGAGTTTAATTCAACCTTAAAAATTAACTCATAAGATTATCTCCTACTTATACATTGTATCTTTGTCTTATTTTTAGCGGTTGTTGGATTTGGATTTCTCTAACATCCCTCCACACGTTCAATATTTTTGGGTTTGATACTTAAATAATATGATGGATAATCCGTTAATAAATATATGATAAAGTTTTATACTATTTTAAAATGTGATTTTGAACTTAACTTAATCCTAAAAATTGACTTATAAGGTGAGAATTATATCCTATTTATATATTATATCTTGACTTTATCTCTAACTTATGTATGTGAAATTTGGATTTGTTGGAAAAAGTCACATAAATTGTGATCACCTCTAGATAAAGGGGTATGTTGAAAAGTTTCAGAGAAAGGGTAATCATGGACAAAAGAGAGATATATTAAAGTCTCGTATTGATTAAAGATAGTGTTTAGATACACTAGATAAGTGAGAAGTAATTCTCACCTTATAGATAAATTCAATTTTGTAAAATTGAGTTTGACCTATAACTTGACATTTATACTATGGATCCATAATCAAATAGACACTTAAACTTGAGACTATTAATTAAATTAAAATAATTCTAATTTAGTTAAATTACAGGTTTAATATTTACCAAAGCTAGAGGATGAAGTCAAACAATAAAAGCTCACAACCAAAGTGGAAAAACAATCTTTATTTGTCTTTGTTCAACGCAAATATATGTAGAGCAAAAGAATAAACTTTCTATTCTACGCATAGACGCAGTCAAAAGGAAAAAAGGTACTTTTAAAAATCAACAACTGACTGAAATCTCCACGATCGCGAAGGCAACAACAAGTCAAAGCGCCAGCCCCGGCTTCAAAGTTGGACAAATTTAGAACACGTTTTAATTTAGAAGCCATTTTGTTGTACTCTAATGGTATGTTTGGATTGAAGAAAAAAAATATAAGTAATAATAATTTTTTATTTGGTTAAGAATAAAGTAAAAAGAAAAAAGATATTGATTTCTAAGAAAAAATAAATTTTTCTAACGTGTCTCCCAAAGAAAACGTGAACCAAATTAATTATAATAAAAATATATCAAGAAAATAGGAGACATGAAAAAGCTTCACAATAAAATGTTGGCACCTTTGCTCCTATCCATCATTTGTAACACTCCAAAATCATATTATAAGAGATAAAAAAGAGAACAAACATGTAGGGACATAGACCAAAAGCCATGAGAGATAAAATCGAAACTATGAAAATATGTAATTAAGAAGGTGTAACCTATTTTTAAGAAAAAATATCCCCTAATGAAAGAAGGAAGTGCCACCAAATACACTAAGGTCATGAAAGGCTAGCCAATATGCACCATCCTTTGTATTGTATAAGATAAACATTTAATTTATTTAATTTAAATTTATAACAAATAAATATTTAAATCCATGCATCTAACTTTTTCTAGCGAGATAAGACTTTGTTGTTATTGTTGTTGTATTAATTGATAATATTTATTTAAATTGAAAAACTATTAAAGTTGGATGCATGAATTTAAAATATTTATTTATTATAAATTTTATTTATATAAATTAAATATTTATCTTATACAATACATTGAGGCACACCTGGTGGTATATTTGGAATCTTTAATAAATTGAATCTTCGCTTATAAAAAAATGACATAAGGAAAGTAATTTGAGAAGGCTGAATTTTTTTTTCTAGTGGTAGAATTATAGTATTTGAAATGCACATCCAAAAGAGAAAATAAAAGTTAATTTAAAATATCTATTAAAATTAAAAGAGTGAAAATATTATATCTTAATTTCCATGTGTATTATAATTTACAATATAAAAATAATTTGGTATTACAAGTTATAAAATCACAAAGCAATGCTTAATTCCGCAAATAAAAACCATAGGATAACGACTGTCATAATTTTAAATTTACAGTTATCGATTCCCATGTCATACCTCATTAAACTACAAGCAGAAAAGAATAAAGATGGTCAAGAATAAATTAATCATCTTGCAACATTTTAACACTAATATTGGCAATATATTATTATAGCATAATTAGATATCATAACTATTCAACGTGTTTTTTTTTTTTTACACCTTCAATGTGTTAAAACTAAGTATTCATCTTTAATGAAATTTTTTCTCTTAATTTCATTTTTTATTTATTTATGAAACTCAAATTCGATAAAAAGTTTCAAATTTAATATTACTTAAACTAACGACAGTTAAATTAACAAATAAGCAACCATACATAATTTTTAATTTATATAATTCCAATTAAAACACTAGATGATTTGTTTACCAAACCTTAATAAAATAATACAAGTACGATTCTAATACTTTTTCTTTTTATTACAAAATTTTTAAGTGAGTTAAATGTTAAAAACATATCAGAACCATGATATATTTTAAGGCTTAAGAAAACCCTTAAATACAAACATACTTACAAATAGACCATCCATCAACTGCATCTTTACATGGATATATAATAAAGTTCAACTCATGTTGTTATAAAATATGATACTGATTCTTCCTAATTGGATCGATATTTGTTTGGTAGAATTTCCAATACTCATAAAGTGAATCTAAGGTGAACAAATGAAAACAGACAAACGTGCCGAAACACCTAAACATGGGTCAATGATCGTTGCTACGTGTGGGGGACCTCAAGTCATGTTACACTAGGTGCCCAACATTTCAGATACCACTTGTCCAATAATTATTCCCAATAACCAATCTTTTAGGTCTCCAAAGTTACCCAAAAGCCGATCATCAAGCCTCATAATAAAAATATTATCACGGTGTCACGTTGAGACAGTGACACAGAAAGAAGCAACACAACACAGCAACGAAAAGTTAGGTTCCACTTGGATTCTTCGCACTGAGAAAAATGAGAATGGAGGAATTAATTTAGAAATACCATGCATATCCTAGTCCAACTTGCCAACTCTTTTTCCCACCCCTCGTCTTATCAGGAAAAGGTTACCATCTCACTTTTCATTGCATATTCCAGAATCACTCAAACAATTTCCACATCAAGCCACGCATGCATACGCCAAATTTCATTCTATTTATACATAAAAATACTATTTTTTACCACATTTTTAATGACCATGACTTAATTATGTACTGTTAAATTATAGTAAAAATTTACTACTGAACATGTGAATCAATAGTAAAAAATTATAAAACTTAAACTACATAATTATTATTTAAAATTTAAATATTTCACTTTTTTTATAACAAGTAACTTTTTTCTCCAATCTACCAATTTTAAATTTTTTTACTAAATGAGTCTCACAAATAACTCACATACTTAATTACAGTATATTTCATCAATATTAATTAATTATTAACAATTTTTTAATTATTTGATGAAAAAATATATTTCAGAAGCCCATAATAAAATTTAGCATCAATACTTATACAAGCAATTAGTGCTTGACCCATGCTTAAGACTCTGGAATTTTTTTTTCCTATAAATATTCATAAGAGAATACATACGAAGACAAATTTTTGGAAAAATTAGATAGAAAAGCTTCTATAAAAGTTAAGTATATAAGTTCATTTTACCTTTTTTAATTTATAAAAAAATATGTTTGTTTTTAAATTCATTTATTTTATTAAGTTTGTAATGAAAAATAATAAGAAAGAGGAATTCAGCAAGAAAAAAAAAAGAGGTAGAAAAAAAATGATTTTTGTTGAGAAAATGACAGCAAACATTGAAAGTGGGCGATACAGCGCAATTAAGCTAATTACTCTTGTCTATCTTTTTCCTGCTTTGCTCCGTGAACTCGTGAGCTGTGTGCTACTACTACTGTGCGTGCCTCGTGACTCGCCTTTCCACTATAAATACGTATCCAAGTCGGCCGCGTCAACTTCCGTCATTTTTCTTCTTTGCTTCGTTTCTGCATTCTCTAGATTTTTTCTGCTACGCATTTACCTCTCGCAGCGCGCTTTGGAGCTTTGTCTTAGGACTTCCGTGCTCGTGAGTGAGTTCTAGCGCTGTGGATCGCTGAGAGTTTCGTCTTCGAAGAGTTTCCGTGTTCGCGATGGCGGTGGAGAAGGACGAGGAAGGAGTTTTCGCGGCGCAGAAGATAAGGATTGGAGTATGCGTCATGGAAAAGAAGGTGAAATGTGGCTACGAGGTTCTTTCTCTTCTTTTTTATTGTTTTTTTTTTTCAAGCTGGATCCTGTGTTTTTCTTCGGGTGCTGGTTTTGCTTTCTTCGCGAAAACAGAGAGACTCGCAAAGAGCTTCGTGAACGCTTTGGCTCAGTGGCTCTGTTTTGTATTGCAGCTTTTTTCGGCACCTATGGAGCAGATTCTTCAGAGGTTGCAAGCGTTTGGTGAATTTGAGGTAGGCGAATGTTCAATATTTTTATTTCGACGTTATGGTTATGTCGTCATCGATTTTGAATTAGCTTGTTCAGTTGTTCATGAATCCAGTGGTGATAACACTGTTCGCATTGTTTCTTTTGTAATACTAATAATTTATAATATTATGAACTCGATGCTATGTTTTTTTTTTTTTGCCTTTTTATTTTATTTTTGAGAAATGCTATTTGTACTGCAAATTGAATAAAAAAAATCGAGAATAGGAGAGAGGCATATGAGCGAAGTAATGATGTGACAGAGATAAAAAGAAAAAAAAGTAGTATAAATTGTTGAATGTTGATTTTTTCTTTTTTTTTTTCTTTTATATTTTTGTTGTGCAGTAACAGAGATCATCGTTATGGTTGTGCTTTTTGCATTTTTCTCACATGTAGGTTGAAATGTACGCAGGTCGTACATTTTGGTGACAAGGTCATCCTTGAAGACCCAATTGAGAGGTATAGTTAATTGATATCAGCTTTTGTTTTTAGTTCTTTTCATTGACCAGTGGATCGAAATGATGTACTGTTCTCAAGCTCTATCAATAGACAGAAAATGGTTATTGTCATGTTTCAGGACATTTTGCATGCACCCTGGCATGATGTCTTGGTTGCCTTAAGTGAAAGAATTATTTAAATGTCATGTGAGCAGAAGTTAAAATTCCAAATTGCAGGATTTTTTCCTGGGTTTTTAATTTGCCACTGGTAGTAGCCATTTTTAGCTGATCGGAAGAGTCTTTAACAGTTTGTTCGGATGGACCGAAAATAAGAGAATGGTAATGATGCTGAGAATCATTCCTTTGTTCTGCATGTTTACGTTATGGAAGTAGATAGATTGACATATGTATATTTGACAGCACAGTGGAAGGGAAAGAAAAGGAAATGAAAAGGGATTATAGAAATTACCATTTTATGTAATTTTTCATTAAATTCATTTTTATCTGTTGTGGATAAAGTTTAATGTTCATATAAATTCTTTGGATACTTCACTTTCATTTTTTATTGTCTGCCCATTTTTGGAGGGAATATAGATCACAAAGAAGGGATCAAACAGTTTTTTCCCCATTATTTTCTAACATGTTTGTTGGATGAATAATATTTGCATTTGAGACTCGTAAGTTATGGCTGAAATATTTCTTGCTTCAACATTTTAGGTGTTTAGAGTTGCACTGTTGGCATACTAAATTTATATATTATGTTATTTCAGCTGGCCAGTGTGCGATTGTTTGATTGCTTTTCATTCCTCTGGATATCCCCTGGAAAAGGCTGAAGCATATGCTGCTTTAAGAAAGTAAGCTTGTTTATTTACCTACTATACTTGATCTGTATATCATATAAATTATATAAATAATCAAAACCCTAGTAGTCTATTCTTGTCAAAATTTCGGGTGATGCTACTATAATATGTGCTGGAAATATTATTGTAGCCATGGTTAGTTATACCGAGGATGGCAAAATGCTGATATAATACGAGAATAATTGTATGCTAGCTTCTTGACATTCATCCTCTAAAAGAAACCAATGTAACAAATTTGGTATGAATATTACATGGTATAAAAGGAGTTTGGTACAACAAACCATGCATATGATGAAAAGGTTTATACTCTGTAGTCTGTTTATCTTGGAGCAGTTTCTCTTGACACACTTTCGTGTTTTTGGCAAGAATAAGGAGGCTATTATTTTATAAATTATAACAGTGTACAGTTTATGCTATTCTCTGCTGTAATTGGTTGTGGATAATATCCCTTTTCTCAGTGGTGCCTCTTTGGTGCACATTTTTTATGAGATAGGATTCATTTTTTGGCTTCTTGTTCATGCTTTGGTCTTGCATAAAGCGAAGTCCTAGTACTTATGTTCAGTGTGCTGAACTTCTTTGCTGGATTTTCTATTTTGGCCCACTGTTCCTTTCCATTTTCCCCTATCCCTCTCTCTAGTGTGGTTTGCTATTAGAAGTGTGAATGTTAGACCTCCTGCAATTCCTGAAGTGCATGAAAGGAGGAATAGAATAGAGAGGATAGTTAGTGACTAAATCTTTTTTTAAGATGGTGAGCATAATTTAAGGTACAGAATGGAGATTTAGGCTGTAACAACCTTATCTATGTGGCAAGGGTGGTGGAAAGTAAAAGAGTAACTGTTAGGAGAAAGCCATCAGGGAGAGTGGAGTGGAGAAGTGCATCAGGTGGTTGATATATATCTTGTAACTTCAGTTGTTAGTTCAATGCATAATTTTCTGGAGTGTGCAATGTGTGCTTTGAGATTAGGGATTTTGTGTGGAGTGGTTAGTCCTTGTAATTTCATTTATCATAGCAGATTTTCTCTCTATTTCGTATGTGGAGATAGGACTACAGTGTTTGATTGAAATTCTCTATATATTTCTCTTTTCCTTGTCCTCTGTTCAGGTTTGGTTATAACATTTCTTCATATTGTGCTTTTTTTCAATGGTGTTATGTTGTTGTTTTATTTATTATAGTTTTCTTTCAGTTATTGGGTGAGAATGCTTATTGATCTAAATTCTGTGCACTGTGATCCAGGCCCTTTCTAGTAAATGAACTGGAGCCACAACACCTTCTTCATGATCGAAGAAAAGTGTACGAGGTAGGGGGGTGTCTATTTCTTTTTTTCTTTCTTTCTTTTGGCTCTGTTCTAACTGCTTTGTTTTCAGATTTCATGACATTTCACCTTGTTTGCATTAAGCTATATTTCCATTTAAGAAATAAGTGTATTGAAGCTTTCATTTTGTTGAAGCCTTGAATGCTTTTGTAATACACTCCCTCTAGACTCATATATAAGCAAAAAAGTGGTTTTGTATGTTGGACTTGAATATAAATAAATCTAACTAATTTTACCCTATTTAATGCTATCATTCCTAAAATACCCTTCATTTAATTCTAATTCTATTTTTAGTGACTCTTTTTTATTCATGATAGCAAGTTCCAATGAAGGACATTTTAGAAATAACCTTATTTTTACTTGAGATTAGGAAAATTAAATGATGTCAACTAACTTTATTAATTAGTGTGAAATTAGTTATTTTTGCTTATATGTGAGTCCAGACTTAGAGCTGATTAAAAGAAAAAAAAAAAACTATCTTAGAGCCTTTATGACTTGCTATGTTTGGATTGACGAAAAGAGATGGGATGAAAATGAAGTGGAATGTGGATTAAAATGGAATGGAATAGAATGGAACATAGTGGAATGAAACATCCATTCATTGTTTAGATATGTTATGATTGAATAAAATTCCCATTCCATCTCATTCCTCCCAAATTGGGGGAAAATAAAAAAGAAGGTAAACAATGGAATGGGTTCCTCTAATTTCCATCATATTCTATAATCATTTTAGCAATCCGAACAATGGAACCTAACACCATTATATTTCATTCCCTTCCATTCCACCCTCTCCCACCAAGCCAAACATAGGAGTCTAATCTTTGCAAGATTTGAATTTCAGAAGGTAAAATAGGCTTGTGCGTTGTGCCTTTATGAAATTGGTCATTGACAATAGATTGGACCTATTTTTGACATCTTTTACGGCCTGACTAGCTCCTGTTCATCAGAAATCTGTGTTATTTTTAGTTTAAAGCCAAACCCAGCCAGGAAATTCTTTCTTGTTGGCCTTGAGTTAGCTTCAAGTGTTGTTTTTGTTTTGGGGTGCAGGGTGGCACGTTTCCTCCCATCATTTAGAGTTTTACAGATTATGTGTATATATGGTTGGTGTGTTACTGTTTGGCCTGTTACAGCCAAATGCTTTTTGCTATTTCTTTTCTGACATATAATGGTTTTAATAATGTTCAATTTTGGGGTTTAAGTGTCTTGAAAAGTTTGGAATCCATGTTCCAAGATATGCCCTTGTAAATAGAGAAGTACCATACCAACATTTGGATTACTTCATTGAGGAAGAAGATTTTGTTGAGGTTCATGGAATGCGTTTCTGGAAGCCATTTGTGGAGAAGCCTATTGATGGTGAGCTTATCTCTTTTATTTAAGACTAAAACTGTTTTGCAATTCCATGTTACTTTCATGTCATGGTTGAAGCCAATGTGTTGTGTGATCTAATAGTCTGCCTAGTAATACAACTGATTTATGCAATGGACATTGCATTGGGTTGCTTTAGCATGAGAATGGTATATGTATCTTTAAAAAGCTGATAGCATTGTATGTCTGATGTATAGCTCCAAATACTATCCTGATAATTACCTATTAAGAAACTTCAGAAATTTGTGGGTTTTGCAGAGTTAAGTCATCTAACATACTTTTCCTTTTATGCCATAAATTAAATGATAGAATTTTATACCCTCAAATATGCCCATATCAAGAAATTGTTATTTTGATTATACGAAGAATGCTGTCTTGATTGCATAATTACTATTGGTCTGTTTGTGAAAAGTAATAAAGCTTTTGATTTCTCATGACAACCTCCTTTTTTGTTTTGTTTACTTGATATATAACTAATTGGAAATATATTTTCTTGGATGTGTTATAACTCTTATTTTATTTTGTGAAGGTGATAATCATAGTATAATGATATACTATCCCAGTTCAGCTGGTGGAGGTATGAAGGAATTATTTAGGAAGGTAAGCTTTAAGCTGACATGCCACTCTACCTAATTAGGCAGGTGTATTGTAGTACTGTTAACATTAAATATTCTTAGAGAACATGATAAGTAAAAAAAGACAGCAGTTACATGATCATTTTCTGTCTTAGTTTCTTTCACAAAAAAAAAAAAAAAGCGAAGAATTTCCAAAATCCATATGTATTCCATGGTCCATCCACAGAATGTGATTTAATTTTCTTTTTCCCATCGTAGCCTGAGTAATTTTAAAAAAATGTAGTCATTATCCTTGTTACATTTAATTTGCTTTAGCCTCATGAGCAATTGAGGATGCTGCTGCTAAAATATTTACAAAAGCAACACGAGTCGAGCTTTAATTTATATACCGTACACCCAGAGAAAATGACAATTTACATTTCATTTATCACCAATAAAGCATTCGTTCTGTTTTTAGTTACTATTTTTTGTAATTAAGTTACAAAAAAGAAATAAACTGGAACAATGCTCTCAATAGTCAATAATATATATTCATGTGGCATATGAAGTCGTTCACGTTATTATTATTATAAAGAAGCATTTACATCATTATATCAACTTCAATTCTATTCAACATTGATCCATTATATCAAACAATGCTGGAAGTGCTATTGAATTGGAATGACCATTACATATTCCAACTCATTCCAGTTCATTTGTATTCCTTCTGTTAAATCAGTTTTCCATGTCTGAAAAGCAACATTGAACTTCTGCGATACTTGATGTTATCATTTTTCCCCCCCAAGTTTTATGACTAAATATAATTAAGCATCTTGGTCTGCTTTGGGTATTTTATGATCTTAGGTTGGCAACAGGTCTAGTGAGTTCCATCCAGAGGTGAGAAGAGTGAGACGTGAAGGGTCATATATTTACGAGGAGTTCATGCCAACTGGAGGGACAGATGTTAAGGTTTGACTATGAAGTTTATGTTGCATTGTGTTTGTTTAATTATTTCTTTATTTTTTTGATTATATATTTGGGTTTTTTTTCCAGACATATGTGGTGTTTCTGCATAGTTTTTCACAATAGAAATTCTTTTCAAACATTTCGACCTATGATTGTAGGTATATACAGTTGGCCCTGAATATGCTCATGCTGAGGCAAGGAAGTCTCCTGTGGTTGATGGTGTTGTGATGAGAAATCCTGATGGGAAGGAAGTAAGTACTAAGTAGCCTGGCAGACATTATAGTCCCTTCTCCCATATATCAGTTTCAGTTTTTATCGTCTACATATTGTCCTTCCTACATTTTATTCTTGTATTTAACATTAATTTGTGCATAGTTTTCCTAATAATTAGTGTCTATTTTTGTTGCTTAAAAAGGGATTCCTTTCAGGTTTCCTCATTGTAAAAGAGTAATTCTTTATTTTTAATCAACAGAAAATATTGTTTTATTTTCTAAGATGTTGATAACATCAATTATTTTCCTTTTTTTTTTAATAATTGCTAATGTGAATGTGTATGCATACACTGTAAAATAAACTGCTATATCGAACAAGTATTCAACCAAAAATGCTACGCTGATGTCAAAAACTAATATTGTCAAACACACAAGTTAAAAGTAACTAAAGTAATATTCATCAATACTACCAGGACTCAAGCCATTCCTCATAAAGTTAGAATGAAATGAAATTGTTATATTTCCAATTTTATTTATTTTTTAAACTATGAATGGAAGAAACTATGGGGGTGGTTCATGGAATGTTTTAGTATTCCTAGAAAATATTATATCATTGTCATATTTGAGTCAACCTTTGGAAACTTAACAATAATTTATCATATTCCTAGGAATGAAATAATCCTATGTTTTGGCTAAAATATTCATGTAACTGACTTGTGTCTTCATTCATTCTCAGAATGTAAAGAGACATCATCTACTATCCCCATCACTTATGTTCCTACCCTTGCACCACCACCACTGTTACACCTCTGCTGCCACCATCATTTCCTTTCCCCCATGACTGCCTAAATAACATTTTCTAGCCTTGACACTAATGTAGAATAGGAAGAAATCACTTAATAACTCTGACTGAAATTATATTAATAAAAATAATGAGTTACTGAAGCTAATAACCTTATAATAAAATAATAATAATAATAACAATAATAATAATAATAATAATAATAATAACAATTTGGTAAGGTTATGAAATAACGAAATTGGTCTCTAGATATAAACTAAACTGAAATAACTGAGATGATATGATTTTTAATCTTTGCTTAATATTTGTGCATCCAGCATTAGATATAATTAAATCGAGAACCCTAAAAAAACAGTTTGTTCCTCATTAAGTTTCTTAACCTGATAGAGATAATCTGAATGGGGAAGAGTCTTGGATTTCAGAGAAATAGAGGATAGGGTTTTAAGAATAGGAAAAGTAATTTGATTGATTAACTGATAGGATACATGTAATTATAGGAAGAGATTACAGTGGTTCAGTTGTAACTGAATCCTAACTGTGCTAAGACTGAGGCTATAACTATACAATGCATTTGGGGTGTGAATAATGCTCTGTACACATTCTGATACTCTAACTGAGAGTTATGAATTTAGATTTTTGATGTATTTGCTTAATCTTTAGGCTTACTTTCAAAAGCATGACTATCTTTCCTATTTTTTTTTACTTTTTCTTTGATGTTTCTATTTAGAACTCCTTTTAAGTAGCCACTAGTACAAATCGTGTTCTTGAGTTGGTAGCTTGGAGTATTGTATACTCCTTGGAATTGTTTGTTGGCTATTCTGTCACAGCTCTCTTCTGCTAATGTGTCTCCTTGCATGTTTTTTCATTGCACCACGAGCTTACATTAGAGCTGTCCTAAATAGTAACAACCTCTTTTTAGTTGCCTAAACAGTTTGCTTTGTTGGTTTTACTGTTTTAGTTAATCCTTCTTGATTTGTGTGAGCCTTCTATGTTTGTCTTAGTTACAGATTGTAGGTTGATTTGAGAAGAAACAAATATTTAGTATTCACCAGCAGGCTGGAGTTGCTGGCTGGTGTGCAACAATAATTTAATTTTTCTTGTTGAAAAATGTCTACAATTTCATATGGCAGGTTAGGTATCCAGTCCTCCTGACTCCTGCTGAGAAACAAATGGCAAGAGAAGTTTGCATTGCATTCAGGCAAGCGGTATGTTTGTGAATGTGGAAACACAATACTGCATGTCATTTGAAGATGCTGTATTCTTTTTGGTCATGACTTATGACTGACTGTGTTTTGAAAATTTGTTGGAAATATCTGGCTCCTAGTTTGTAATATCAAATTCATATGCATGTGACACACTTTTTGAGGATGAGGTTTTAAAAATGGTTTGTCTCAGTGAAGAAAGGAAAATAATTTTAAGTCTTCTCCTCTTCTTCTCCTACTATAGGTCATTCTTGTTGCTTGCAGGTTTGTGGGTTTGATCTCTTGAGATGCGAGGGACGCTCCTATGTTTGTGACGTGAACGGATGGAGCTTTGTTAAAAATTCACACAAGTAATATTTTGTGATTTGTTGTTTTGGCACTGTTACATGGTTCAAAATACATCAATAGTTATTCACTCTGCTTGTAACTATAATTGGAAAAGCTTATTTACAACTCTTTTCGCATAATATCTTTTTGGTGAAATTTTCATGATTTCTCAATTGCTACTTCTGAAGGTATTATGATGATGCTGCCTGTGTGCTGCGAAAGATGTTCTTAGATGCAAAAGCACCTCATCTTTCTTCAGCAATTCCACCAACTTTACCATGGAAAGTAAATGAACCAGTCCAACCTTCTGAGGGGCTCACTCGTCAGGGTAGTGGTATTATTGGCACTTTTGGACAATCTGAGGAACTACGTTGTGTAATTGCTGTTATTCGTCAGTATGTTCTTTTCCCTTTTTAACTTATATTAGTTAAGCATCTTGTTCTTTGCTATTTACTCTTTTGTTTCGGCAGTGGTGATAGAACTCCCAAACAGAAAGTGAAGCTAAAAGTTACCGAGGAAAAGCTGCTAAACCTAATGTTGAAATACAATGGAGGCCGACCTAGAGCTGAGGTGATATTATTTTCTAGTGCTTATATAATATTTGTCAACTTTAATTTGATCTTCTGGATTTTTTTTTTTACCTCTTTTGCCTGATTTAATGATCTTTTGTTTGCAGACAAAACTTAAAAGTGCTGTTCAACTTCAAGATTTGTTAGATGCCACACGCATGCTAGTTCCTCGTACCAGGTATTTCACCCTTCACAAGCTTCAATATGTATTACACATTAGCATCACATGTAACTCAATTTCAATTTCACACCAATGATTAATCAAATTTTGGATGTGGGCTGGTCTGGTACAGTCGGTTTTCTTCTCAATATTACTTTTGATTGAACCAGGAGATGACTTTTGCAATTTGCTTATTCAAATGATTATTATTTGCATATTTTGAATGGATGCTTTGCCATTTCTGCTGGCAAGTAATTTTATGGGTTTCTGATCAGTATATTTTTATTATTTATGTTATGTAAGGGTTTTGAAATAACTATAGCTGTATATATAATGTAGACCAGATCGAGAAAGTGATAGTGAGGCTGAAGTCGAGCACGCTGAAAAGCTCCGTCAAGTTAAAGCTGTCCTTGAAGAGGTTTTTAATTTTCAACTTTGTTCATTATATGATAATAGCAAGTTTGTAGTGTATTAACCTGATGGTAACTGAAACTTGAAATTTACATTTCTGTGGACTGTGGAGCTGTTGATTTGTATCCCTTTGGTTGGTTTTTCTTTATGGAGATATTGACTGAACTTTCAATTCTATAGTAGCAGTCAGATACAACTTTACTAGAAAAAACTTCACCTCAAGACATTTCGGTGTACCAATGTTTCTCATGAAAAAAACTAGGAAACATTATTACTTACTCTTCTCAGGAATAAACTAGGAAACATTATTTTCTTTTCTTATATTCTTAAGGTATATTACATATGTAACCATTCATGAGTTTTTACCTGACAACTTAAGCTTTTGGGAGAGTTGGGAGCTTCCTTGATGGAGCAGTCAGAAGTTTAATTATTGCTGCTCTCATTCTTGTAAATCTTATCCATGCTTCAACTCCAAAGCACTCTTGCATGAGGGAGTGATAAGAGACATTATTGTTAAGGTGTATGGTATCACTAGGAATATGGATGGTGTAATAATATGTTTTGGCCAACCATTCCCTCTTGAGGTAGCTTATGGGATTGACTTCAGCTTTATCTATTTCTAGCGTAGTATAGAATTTAGCTTATTTAACTCTGCAAACTTAATGTTTTAGATGTCTAGCCCTAAGCGTGATGTGTGTCTTAAGACGTCCTATGTTGGCTAGGAGTATGGCTCAAGTACTCCTTAGAAGACTTGGGTGATCATGCCTGGAGATAGTATTTAGAGTTCAGATATGCTCAATTCACTTATAATTTATAATGGTAATAAAACCATTCATGTGCTTACAGCCCTATATAAGTTTTTGGGAGAGTTTGTTGTTGATTTGGTCATGTGAGAAGACCAACCAAAGCCCCATTAGGAAGAGTTGATCAGATGGATGATAAAACCCAATAGAAGTTGAGGAAGACTAAGAAACAAGTGAAACCAGTAGAAAGGAAGGTAGTTTTTTATAGTACGCAATGCCAGTTTTAAACATGTAGCTGACCCGTGATATGGGAAAGGTTTTTGGTGTTTTTGCTATGTCTTTATCTAGATAAAAGAAAGCAGGTGCTGTTTTGCACTTAATACAGAAACTTGTCTATTAGCTGTGATGTACCACCCATATTGCTTGTGAAAGAGGAAGACAATGCTCCTGCATGACTTTTAAAGCCTGAATAACAGCAGCTTTGATTTTTTATTTTTCATAATTTTAATCAAAAAGTCTTGAGATTTTTCATGTACTTCTTTGTTTTCTTTTATTCAATATCAGGGTGGGCATTTCTCTGGCATATATAGAAAGGTTCAGTTAAAGCCACTAAAGTGGATCAAAGTGGCCAAAAGCAATGGTGAAGGTGAAGAAGAACGGCCTGTCGAAGCTCTGATGGTTCTTAAATATGGGGGCGTTCTTACACATGCTGGCAGAAAGCAGGTGCAGATTGATAAACACATCAATGAATGTTTCTGCTCAGTTTGAGTTTGATTGTATTGCTGTTGTTGAGGAGAGTAAATATAAGATTTTTATTTATGATTGTCTTTCCAGTTGTATTAATTATTTTTTTTCATTGTAGGCTGAAGAGCTAGGAAGATATTTCCGCAATAATATGTATCCAGGTAGCTCAAGTAGATTTTCAGTCAGCAATGTATTCTGAAGTTTAAATTAAAGGCACTGAGGCATGTTACAGCAGATTTTTTTCCGGCAGAGCCTGCAAAAGTAGTACCACAGTTTTTCTATTTTGATATTATATATTTAGATTATTTGGAATTCTTCTTTCAAGTAGGAATGGTGGTTGCCTAAACGTGTGCCTAAGAGATATAAAACTACCTACGGTTCTGTGTATACTTGCTTAAGCTTTTCATAGATTTGATACTAATGAGTTGTATATTTTTGGTTTCATTTTCAATGTGTTGAAAAGGAGTTTTAGTTTCCTTGTAATTTAAGCATAATAAATTTTCATTTACTAATAAGAATAGTTGTGTTAGAACAAACCGTTTAGATGGACAGTCTTGCTAGCTCAAGTTCAGGATTGGGATGTAAAAGTGTAAAACTCTCATGTTAACTGATTGTGCTAGAGAATTCTTACAGTTTTTCCATTAAAATATTTTCTTAAATAAATGTACTTACTTTCCAATGACATTATAAACCTGCTACGGATCTAATTCAAGAATTTTATATTTATGAACATATTATTGCAGAGTTATATTCATAAGACAACTGTATGTTGTTCACATGTTCCATCAATCTCTACTTGAGTAAATAATTCTATCACTTTACTCTAGTGTTACTTTTGGCATTAAGATATTGTAAATATCCTAGATATTTTAGGATATGAAACATATTTTTGTATCCTGATATTTACTTTTTTATATATTGTTTCTTTATTTCCCTATTCAGGCTTAGTTGTTTACCCTATAAAAGGGAGATTAGAGCTTGCTTCAAACTATTCTGAATATATCAAAGTTCCTTTTCTTTCACATTATATGGTACCGGCTGTTTTTTTATTTGAGATTCCTCTTTAACCATAAAGTTCAATTTGATGTTCAGATGTGCTGGGTTATACTTAAGAAAAATGTAACAGAAAAGATACTATGCACCGTAAATTTAAATGTTTTAAAAGGTTTTTAACATGCTTTAGTACTTCTTACAGAGTTCAAAATCAGTTTTTATCTGTTTGAAATTTGAAATGTTTTCCTTGAAGTTGAAACATATTTTTTTTATGTATTTCAAATGATTTCTCTGATTTGAACCAATTTGGGAAAAAAAAAAGAAGGAAGAAAAGGCAGTATCCATACAGGTTGTACAGTTTTTGAATATGTGTGTTTACATCATACTGTTATGCTTAAAAACTGAAGTATTAGTCAGCATGATATGTTTCAAATATGATTTTTCATTGTTCTTGTAATATAGACATGACAACAGATTGTACCATGCATGACATGCAAATTAAATTCTTAAATGTTGCAGGAGAAGGTACAGGGCTGCTTCGCCTCCATAGCACATACCGCCATGATCTTAAGATATACAGCTCTGATGAGGGTCGTGTGCAGGTATGGGCTATGTTACACTAACCTTCCTGCAATCAAAAGAAATCCTTGACTTCCTGAGTGGTTTTCAAAGCAATTGTTCTCCTTGTTATTTAATTATTTATGTCTAATGTCGAGATTATGTTGCTAACCTGGATAATCTGTCAAAAATAGCATCATTTATGAACAATTTTATATTTGGTCTGTGTTAACAGATGTCTGCAGCCGCTTTTGCCAAAGGTCTTCTTGACCTTGAAGGGCAGCTAACACCAATCCTGGTTGGTTTTTAAATTTTTTCTTAAAGAAAGTATATAATTAGTTTTTTTTGTTGGATATACTTGACTAAACGAATTGTGATGTTAGGTTTCACTTGTTAGTAAAGACTCCTCCATGTTGGATGGGCTTGACAATGCCAGTATTGAAATGGAAGAAGCCAAGGTTTGTAGTGTGTGTAGTGATTTTTGTTGTCCTTGTTCTATATTATAGGCATTGCAGTAGTGATGAAAAATTGAAAATGGGTTATGTTCAATGTCAAAGACCAACTTACCTAAAGGTCTGAGCTGTTGGATGAAGGCTCATGAATGATTTATTTTTTGGAAACCCCCTCATGCAAGGCGCTTTTAGCTTGTTGTGTTTATCAAAGATTAAACCATTTGTGTGTCTTTGTCTAATAGCTTAAGCTTTTGGGATTGAGGAATGCTTGCAACACACTCTATAGCATACTTTTTAATACATCCTAATATAACAAAACCTTATCCCACTAGGTGAGTCAGCTACATGGATTACACGACACCATCTGGCTTGGTTAAAGACCAAAATTTCATCATTACTATTTACCATGAAATCCCTCTTGACCACTTCCTCCAATGTATTTCTTGGCTCCCTCTCCTCTTCACAGGATTAAAAACAATTCTATCTACTCTTCTCACTAGTGCCTCTTGGGACCACCTTTGTATATGTCTAAACTCTAAACCATCTTAATCGATTTTCTGTTCTCTTTTCCTAAATCGGTGCTAATCAATCTCTCATCGAATATAATCATTTTGTATCTTGTCTTTTCTTGTGTGGTCACTCATCCATCTTATCATTCTCATTTCTGCCACTTTGATCTAAAGCTGAACAAGTTAGCTAGACAGGTCGATCCATTATTTTCCCTTACATTTTGGTTTAATAGAATGGGGTTTCTAGCACCTTTGTAACGGAACTCTTATGTGTATAATTGCAGAAAGGCTCATTTCCTTTCCAATCACCTAACCATACATGGGAGTTGAAATGATCCCTTCCTATTCGCATTTCATTTACTCTGAAATACTATCAAAGCTTGAGCTATTAGGAGGCCTATGAAAAATTGTATATATTGCTAAGATGTCACCCATGCTAGAGCCTTTGGGATGGAAGTATGGATAATGCATAGGCTCACTTGATTTTGTGGATAAGTTTAATTTTGTATTGTGGAGAATGAGGGAAACAAGAGTTGAATTCCTGAACCCTTGGTGATTGATACCTTGTGATTTTGTATTTCACAACTCATGCATTCCAAGGTTCGGGAATTAATATTGGAATACTGCTATGCTTTTCAACTTATTTATAGTCTTGGTTGAATATTCTGCAGGCTCGGCTAAATGAAATCATAACTTCTAGTTCAAAGACAATCTATAACAATGGATCACCTGAATTTTCTTGGATGGTTGATGGTGCTGGACTGCCACCTAATGCATCAGAATTGCTTCCCAAGTTGGTAATGTTTTTTTGTAAATATAGCAATGCATCATTGTATCATTAGCCTCTTCTGCCATGACTTAATTCTAGTATAAAACTTTATTTTGGACTGGTATAGTAGATTCTACAATTTGTTGCCAGTAAATTAAAAATTGTCCACAAGAACTTATTGGCACATATTTTTGTAAAATAAAATAATCATTGTCAAAATATGCTGTGATGGTGTGGTAGATGAGTCAAGAAAGTCGTGAATAGTTAAAACATAAATAGGATGATGAGATTCATTAGAATGGTGTTGTTTCTTGTGACTAAAGATGTGGGATTATTGCTTATATTTTGTTCATTTAAAACTTACTCACATGGAACTCCTTCAATATGAGAAGCAAAAATCAAATAGTGATATAGATTGATTTTTTATTGTTAAACTTAATATGCACAATAGCACTTGTTAAGATATCTTCTAATTAAATAAGCTGATAGGAAAGTCAGACCCAAGGGAGCTCTAAAATGCGACAAAGCTGTCCAATCTAAAACAAAGCAAAGACTAAAGAATGAACATCCCACAATTATAGGGTTAGGGGATGGTCAAACGGGAGAACCTCTCCCCTGTTTAATGTATTTTAAAATAAAAAATAGAACCTCCCCTAAGCAATCATGAGCAGGTCACTAAATATCATTAAATGTCATTTCATTTCATGTATGAGAAACTGCTTTTGTTTTTCGGTCATATATGTGAACTTTTTAAGGTTAAAAATATGTCAGAAAAAGTTGATTGAATTGCAATTGTAAAATTTTGCTAAATTTCAAAATTGGTATGGTAGGCTTGCATTCCTTTTCAAAGATCATGTTGAGCCTTTGTCTATGTTCGTACTATCTCATCCTTATCTACTGGGAACCTGTTTGCCATTGTCTGAGCCCATTAATCTTGCAAGGATGGTGTTTTTGTCAGAAGTTATTGCTTCCTAAGTCTTTCTAGATTTTCAATACTGATAGAACATGAAACTATTTGTGTGAAATGGTACTAAAACTATTTTTGTATCTCAACTTCCACTGCATATCTCATGAATAGGTAAGTTTGATTAAGAAGGTTACTGAACAAGTAAGACTGCTAGCCACGGATGAAGATGAGAAACTTGCAGAAAAGAGCTTATATGATGTAATTCCTCCTTATGACCAAGCAAAAGCACTTGGGAAGACAAATATTGATGTTGATCGTATAGCTGCCGGATTACCTTGTGGTAGTGAAGGGTTTCTATTAATGTATGCTCGGTGGAAAAAGCTCGAAAGGGACCTGTATAACGAACGAAAGGAGTAAGCATTTACATTTATTTTTTGTTTAATCTTGTTTTGTTTTATTGTTTTTCCTTCTACATATTCGGAAACACACGTGTTACTTCAAATGCCATTGACACATGAGAAAAGGTTTTAGTTACACAAAACGTACATGACAAAAGGCTGCCAGATTGGAATTTTTTAAAACTAGCTATTTGTGAAGTCAAAACTTATTGCACCCCTGCAGTTTGCTCACTATTTGTATCTTTCCTTGATTTGTAGATGAACTCAATTTTGATTTCATATATGTATTATTTAATCATCTCATCTGAATTATTTTTCTTTTCTGTCCATTGTAATACAGTATGCTTTACTTTTACATTGTAGTTTATAGCTTCATGAACAAGTAAAAAAATGCTGTTGGATGTAAAAATATTTATCTTGATTAAAATGATTTTTAATTTTCCCTGGTTTTTTAAATTAGTTTTATCCAGTGACAAGATCATACACAAACTATCATGAATCCCAAAGTTGCTCATGTATAGATGTTGCGCTTGTGTACTGTATTGGCTGATGCACTGATGGTGTGTTACTTTCACAGGCGCTTTGACATCACCCAAATTCCAGATGTCTATGATTCATGCAAGTAAGTTATTTATTTCCTTGGGTTTTTATGATGACTTATTAAGATTTTTCCAGATCTACAATATTTGTGCAATACTGCAATCATGGAGATTGATTAAATAACTTGTGAGAATTTTCTCATTCTATGAGTGAAATTGCCATGAAAGTTTACTGTCACAATTGTAAGTTTCCAGCAGCTTGTTTGTAGGTTTCAAGGGAATGTTATGTAATGTTGACTGTTGAGTTTCCTGGTGGATTTATTAGTGGTATACTTTTACTTTACCTTTCCTGTTCACTCTTGGAAATTGTTTATATATCAAAGAACTAAGATTTCAGCTCATTTGGCCTAAATGTAGCAAAAGTTTTGAAAAGATGAAACCAAGTAAGAATGAAGGAATATGGTTTTATGCTATAAATTTTAAAGATAAAGCTTTTAAATTATCAAAGTTAAATTTTTAGTGTCACATTGTTAGGAAGAAACAACCAAGCAAGCATGAGTAACTGGAAGAAAAGGTACTTATAGCTAGATATTAAGAGATCTCATAGCCTGAGTTCCACTGAACTGTTCTGTTCGGCCAAGTTATGTGAACTTCTTTTTTCTATTACCTTCTTTTTAATTATTAAATTCTTGACTGATTGTCTCTATTTTCTTAGTTGTCCTCGCTAATTGTACCCTACTGTCTATCTATTATCTTCTTGTTTTCAATTGTCCCTCCATCCTGTTGTATGTGTGATGTGTCTCCAGAGTATGTAGATATTTGAGTTGTGACTACTGACTTGTCATTAAGCTTTGGGAAATCCACTACAGCTACAACTGTTTGATGGAAATTTGCATGTTGAGCTAGCTTCAGCCAAACCATTCAAACTCTTCTATGTTTCTGTGTGTATAATCTGCAACTTAATCAATATGAAGAAAAACTTGGCAGTTTCATTTAAATTATGAAGCTTTTTTTATTCCTTTTGTTTGAGATGTTAACATTTACTTTCACATTACAGATATGATCTCTTGCATAATGCTCATCTTAATCTAGAAGGATTGGATGAGCTTTTCAAGGTTGCTCAGGTATGAGAGTTCTGTTAGGGAAATTTGTGCTCAAATAGAACTACTTGAGCCTGTATAAGACAGACTGACCAGGCAGGATTTGAATCCACTTGATATACATATGAAATATAACTTTTGATGGTTCACTGTTGTTAATGTTTCCATGCCACTTGGGGTTGTGTATAAATTTCATGCTGGTAGTATTGCTGATATTATTACATCATAATACTCCAATTGCATTTTTTTATATTATAGTTTTCAACTTGAATTTGTCACATGTAAGTTTTTGGCCTTTGAAGTTGTATCCTTGTAGTTGATATCACCTAGTGGGATAAGACTATTGTTGTTTTCTCTTGTACTTGTATCCTTGTAGAAAGAAACCTTACTGCCAAGTCTGAGCCCCTTTTACTTAGCAAACCTTTTTCATAAAATTTTGAGTAATGTTTTGGTTTTATCATTTTGAAAGAAGCTTTGGATGTTAAAAAACTAAAAGAATCAAGTATTTCCTTGCAAAGAAAACACCTACATACAATATTCCCAGGTATTATCACCTTGATCAATGTAGTTCAGTCTTTTTGGTTTCCTTATTGCTTTTCGTTCTTATTGCAGGCACTTGCTGATGGTGTAATTCCGAATGAATATGGAATTAATCCGAAGCAGAAGCTAAAGATTGGCTCAAAGGTAAAAGTCTGGGTTTAAGGAATCTTGCAAATTGATACTAACAATTTTAAAACAGATTCCTTATAATACATCTGTAATGAATAAGAGTCTCTTCCTTGATTACAGGTGAGATAATTTGACTTATAACAAATATGAAATTCACTAGATGCCATGAAATGTCAATTGAATCTGAATAGAATAAAATAGATCGGTCTTCAGTAACTTTTGAAGGGAATGGACTGTTTGATATTTGGAAATATGGATTGAATCAAAGTTGTATTAAATGATATAATAATGATCATGGGGAAAAAAATAAGATCAACTTTTCTCATGTATACTGTTCAAGTTTAATTGTTTTTGTAACAATAACAAAATATTGTGTCAGAGTAACAGTTTCATTTGTCAGAAAGAAAGTTGAAATGTATACAGATTTTTTGAATTGTTTTCTATGATATGATTATCATTATACTATAAAGTTTCACATGTTTCTATAATTATTAGGTTGTTAAATTAATCTATAAGTCCTGAACTAAGGGATTTTTAAATAAGTCCTTGTACTTTTAGAAGTTTGTAATTAGGTCCTTGGAATTTTAACCATATTCAATTACACTGGCCACATTTCCATTAGGTTTTTATTGAGTACAGGAATCTAATTGAAAATTTTCAAATAGTTTAGGGACTATGTTGCTATTATAATTATTCAGTAGGTCCTTGAACTATTTAAAAATATCTAATTAGGTTTGTTTACTTAACGGAACCAATGGAAATGTGGCCAAAGAGCTAATTCAAAATGATTTATAGGTTTAGGGACCTAAGCATAAACTTTTAAAGTATATTTAAAAATCTCCAAATAGTTTAGGGACCTACAAATTATTTAACTTAATTATTATTTTTAAAATTTTCACATCAATACATAAAATGGATTGCAAGACATGAAGGGTTAGGGTAGGCTGAAAACAAAATTGATTGTTAGGCAGGATACATTTAGTAAATAGTAAAAATTGTCAATTGTTATTGTATAAATGAATGAGGTTTTGTCAAGAAAAATAAATTAAATCTCATTTCATGAATGGAATAACCATTCTTACCTCTGTGGGAGGGAATGATGATAATTTCTGCTCTATACGGTGAGGTGCTTGTTTATGCTAACAAATATGAGAATACCCATACAATCTAATAAAGCATGGAATAAAATCACTATTTGGTGTACTAAACATCATATAAGGGAAGTAAGAAATGGGCACTTGATTTGAATGATAAGTCTTAAACCGGATCCTAGGCTTGGTTAAGTCCAATTATAACTTCCTTGCAGTTGCTATTGCTCGATGAACAAGTGGAACTTGTAAGTTGTATCACCAATTACATAGTTTTAATTTTAATTGTTTGTATTATTTTGATTAGATTGCACGTCGATTATTGGGCAAAATTTTAATTGATCTGAGGAACACTCGTGAGGAAGCCATTAGCGTGGCTGAGTTAAAGAGTAACGAAGACCATGATTCATCCTCTGTGAAAACTGAAAAGGAAGATACAGAGGCCAAGTCAAAACTTCTCAATAAGAATGATGAAATAAGGAAATCCAACACATTGAATGATATATCAATTGATCAAGATGATGATGATGATAAAGAGACCAAATATCGTTTGGATCCAAAGTAAGTATTATGTCTGTTTTATTTTGTACATTGTCACTTGTATTCTAATTCTTTTTTATCATCTACCTCCAGGTATGCAAATGTAAAGTCGCCTGAACGCCATGTGCGAACACGCCTATACTTCACATCAGTAAGTGCTGTGTTAGATTGTGTTAACCTTGAACAGAAATTTACTTCTAAACCCTCACTACCTGTTGTTTTTCTGTGATTTTAAAATATTTCCAATCTGGTTATTTAATCACTGATAGGTTACTCATTAACTACTCTTATGATCATCTTTAACCTGGTAAGTGATAAATTATTCCCAAACTAAGTATTTTAGAATGAGTGCCATTCTAGTGATTTTCCCAAAATCTTATCATTATGATGGCTGGGGACTCTTGTTGGAGATTGGGATCCTTTTCATCTTGTTCTTTGCAGACTTTACGTCAAACTGGTTCTACAACTGGCTTGATCCAAAAAAAAAAAATTTAAAAGGAAAAAAATAAAAAATAAAATAGATGTGAAAAAAAATTATATTATAGTGAAGGGGTTCCAGGGGGTAACAAAAATTGACAGTCAAACATGTTGGACTGGCTATTCTGGTCCAGTTGCTAGCATTATTTACTCTCGTTAAGTAGAATGGTTTTAATTAAGTTTTCTCGGCAGGAATCTACTTGATTGATGATATTTGGTTCACGTTGTATTGTAACATAACAAGAATAAAACATAGTGTTGTGGCAAGTAGCTCGGTTTTTTTTATGGTCTCGAGTTTGAGTATTGTGAAATCAGAAAATAAGCTCAGTTTTTAAGCAGTTAGACAATCACCCCCCCTCCCCCAAACAAAAAAAAAACAAAAAGAAATACAGATCTCTTGTTTAACTGTCAAATTATATTGAATGGGTAGGCATAAATGCCTTCATCCAAAATTTCTAAATAGATGCATCCAAAGTTAGGCTCATAAATTTCTGACATCTGTAGAGTTTATCTTAGTTTTATTTCCATACTTTTGTTTGAACCTATTATTTATGTTGACAGGAATCACATATCCATTCTCTCATGAATGTTCTTCGTTATTGTAATTTCGATGAATCTCTTCTTGATGAAGAGAGCCTTGTTTGCTATAATGCTCTAGAGCGTCTCTATAGAACAAAGGAGCTTGACTATATGAGCTACATTGTGCTGAGGATGTTTGAAAACACAGAGGTAGGTTATTTTGGCCCTTCCCCAAGCATTGTTTATGATTTGTTACTGCATGTTTGCAACAGCCTAGTCTTTTACCACCAGTTTACATTTTCAATATGGTGTTGATGGAATAAAATGTAGCTCCTAAATACTCAATATTATTTTGGTCCTTTGAATCTTTTGTTTTTGGTAGGAAAAAAAGGTTTGCTAGGAGGGGAGGCTATCCCATTCTCAGGCTAGGGCAAACCACATGCCTTAGTGAGGGTATATAGTGGTGTGACGTGTTGCTGATAGTTATTTTAAGCCTTTTAGGGACTTTGATTGATGGCTGGATGGCTTGTACAGGTGTACCTTAAGGGTGAGGTGGTCAAGTGCCCCTATTCTCTTTAGGTGAACTCTGCCGTTCAGTTCTGGTGTACTGTACTTTGTGTTGAGTGGTATAGGAGTGATTAGTAAGTAGGACTATAGGAGGGAATCCACCACAAATTGAATAGCCTGTACAATACATGCTGGTTTAGTGTATGAGACTACCTTTTGTGAGGCTGTTCAGAAGCCTGGAGACCCGAACTAACTATGCCAGCTGGCAGTAACAGTAGTGAAAACTAACCAGACCGTTGTATCTGGAGTATGTAATGTGTAGTTTCTTTAGTACGTCTTCTATTGATTTTACTTTTGGCTTTCAAATTTCAGGTGGCCTTAGAAGATCCAAAAAGGTTCCGCATTGAGCTGACCTTTAGCCGTGGTGCTGATTTATCCCCCTTGGAGGTAAGATATTTATTGTTTACTAATAAGCAATATACAATAGGGGTTTGAATACTGTATCTGGTGTATGGTTTGAAAGTGAAATTCAATTCAATATCCATTAGGAATCAGGATACAAATGGTGAACTGGTTTCAAGCTTCCCATATGGGGCTTCTTCGTTAGCTTTATTTCTGTTTGTTGTATGATTTGCAGAAAAATGATAACGAGGCTGCTTCGTTGCATCAGGAGCACACACTGCCTATTATGGGTCCTGAAAGGCTACAAGAAATAGGATCATATCTCACATTGGAAAAGATGGAGATGATGATTCGTCCATTTGCTATGCCTGCAGAAGACTTCCCTCCCCCAGCAACCCCTGCGGGATTCTCTGGCTATTTCTCAAAAAGCGTACTTGAGCGTCTAGTAAATCTTTGGCCTTTCCATAAGCATGCCAATTCTAATGGGAAATAGTTAACTTGTTCAATACTTTCTCCCTCTGCTTCAATGTTCCAACTTCATGTTTCTTATTGTACATGGGAAAATTCTGATACAACCAAAGCGACCTTTGGCTCCTTTGGAAATTTTTTTTGAAGCAAACTTCTTCCAGCCAAAATAATGTTGGAACTTGTACAAAATAGCAGCTATAGTAGTTAAAGCAGACTCTTGTCCATCTCTTTTCTATTATTATGATTTGTCAAAAAATCTAAACAGGATTACTGGAAGGAAAAGGAGTTTGCATGAGGAAAATAATGTGTGAAACGGGTGATGGAGCAAAGACCTGAGAGCAACTGGGGTGGTTGGAAAGTTGACAGACTTGGCTGGGAATTGTTTCGGCTGCTGGGAGGTAGTTGATAAATTTTGTCCAAATCAAAAGTAGTTGCCGCAGCAATGCTACAATAGTGACTGCGGTTTCAAGTTGCGTTGTCTCTATCAAAACGTGACGCAATGCTATATGCATCAATGGTGCCATTTTTTTTTTTGGTCTACATCGATGGTACCATTTATTGTCATGATTAACTACTTTGGGTTGAATCATTAAATCGTGTATCAATCTCTTTTATTGGTTGAATGATAGTTCTGGCTTTCATAACTTGGATATCTGCCCACACTCCGACGAAATATTATATCAAACGTAGTTCAGAGTCTCTTATTCCTATTCAATGGTAAACCAGCAAAAAATAGTACCGCTCTCAAGTGACATCCATTTACAAATATTTCTTTGCCACACGTGTCTTCATCCCTGTAAGAATCTTCACACATTTCTCATCTCTCAACTTCAAACCTAATGTACTTAGAAAGATAATCAAGTGAGGAATACTTATAATCTTGATGAAGCCTTACGTGCCACCTTCGCCTAGCCCCTCAAGTGTTGCTGTGTTTGTGAATTGTGATCCTTAAATACGGGTTTGCCCGTATTTTGGCTTAAATTTGAACATACGTGTTTGGGAAAATGCTTGTAAATTATTTCGAACGTTAAATGGTCTTTAGACATGATTGTAGTAGTAGTTTTTGGAGTGATTCACGGATTAAAAATTCAAGAGAATGGTTGGGTTTTAAAAATTTATTTCTGGTATTGGTTGCTTGAATATGTAGTAATAGTTCGATACTATATTTTATTTTTATTCCTATAACGAGGGGTGGGAAAATTATATTCTCATGAAATATGAGAAGTTATTTTTTTTATTTTTTTATCCGATAAATTAATTATAACTTAGATTGTTATATTTTTATTTCAGTTATTTTGAATTTTGAAATTACTTCTAGCAATATTAAAATATAACTAAACATGTTTTTGAATTTTTTTAGAAATAATATTTTTAGTTATAATATTCTTCTAAATGTTATTCCTAGAATTCAATATTATTGTTTTAGTAGCCATCTCAATTAGAACATTTGATCCTTCGGTAAGACTTCAAAGTATTCTTACATGTAAACTTTGGTCCTTTTTAAAAAAAATCAAAATTATACTAAGAAATAAATGTCTTAAGAAAATTCTATAGTAAATTTATTACAAACTTGTTTTTACATCAACATCAATGACATCTTTAACTTAAATTAATTGAAGTCGGTAGTAGATGAATCCAATGATAGATCGAAAATAAGACAAAGAAAGATAAAGAAAGATGAGAAGAAAAAGGAAAAATAAGATAAAAGAAAGGAAAAAAAAACTAAAACAAAAGAAGGGTGAAAGGAGGAGGGGAAAAAATGAATAAGAAAAAAACTATAAAAAGAAGGAACGACTCTAACATAGACGTACTAATGGGTTTAACTCTTCATCAAATTTATAGTTTTTCTCCACTCTATCTTAAGACACACCATCCGTCAATCTATATCTCACTCTATTAGGTTTTATTTAACTATCTTTTCCATGTGAGTTTTGGTCGACCTTTATCTCTTTTTGTATCGAGCTCTTGATAACAAATTTTTGTTCTAACGGGAACATCCAGTGATAGTATCATAATGTGTCCAAATCATCTTAATCTATGTTCCTCATATTTTCACACACAGAAACTACTGTTATCTTTCATCGGATATCATCATTTTTTTATCTTATCCATCTTCGTCTAATAGAGTAGAAAATATATTGATACAATATTAAATAAATTTTAATTTGTCTTTATTAAAATTAAAATCATTTCCTTCGATGTCAATTTTGTGGCGCGGCTCAACATCGAACAATTTTGTGGCGCAGCTCAACATCGAACAAGGATTGGTGAAATCTAACCGATTATGAGCCAATTTGTTTAGATTTTTTTTATTAAAAAAAGTAATTTTTAAAATAGTAGTAACTTTTTAAGAAGATAGGATTTACTTCTAACAAAACACAGAAACTTATTTTTCTTTTCAAAACAATTTAGACACACATTAAAAAAAGAAGATAAATGTTTATTTTATTAAAAAATACACTTTTTAAAAATACCAGGTCTTATATGTTCTTTGAAGTCCATAGTCCATGTGTGTGATCACTGTAACCTTCTATAACTGTATTACCCTTCTGGTTTTATACCCAAAAAGAAAACCTTTTGGTTTGATTAAGATATTTTTGGTCATAACTTATTGTTAAATACAAAGGGATCACGATCTTTTATGCTGAAGAATGCTTAGTAGGTAGGGTATCAATAATGCAGGCATACAAAGTCATAGTTACTAGATACATCCCGGCGGTATCTTAATTTTAATTTAAAATATGTTTAACATAAATGTAATTATCTTTTTCATTGGAAATTCGATTAAAAAAAAAAAGACAACTCTATTTGACTGTTTAAATAGTATTTAGATGGAAAAATAAATTTATGTATTTTTTTTAAATAGAGTTCATTAGCCTGAAAAAAATTAAGCGGACCAAATTAAGTTTAGCCTAAATTAAAGTGATTAAAAGTATAATTCAATAAAAGAAATGAAGCTAAAGGTGTTGACTATGAAAAAATATATTTAAACTATTAATATTTAATACAATTTAGTTAAATTCAAGTTCTAATATAGTCTTCCAAGTTGTTTTTACTAGAAAATCGACTTTGGATAAGTAAACTAAAGATATATACAATAGAATGGGCTAGAAAAGATTCCACTAAATTTCATCATATTTCATTCTCCATTTCATCCTTTTACTGACCAGTCCAAACATTGCATAAATATAACTTTTAAATGATTATTATAAAAGCCAATAATTATATTATTTATTCATGACAACCCATAATTAAACCAAAAATAAAACTTTTTTATGCTATTTATGTATTCCAATTAAATTCAAGTTTCTATATAAGCCTCCAAAATGATACAATTATTAGGCCTGTTTGTTTGTTTAACTAAAAAAATTCAAATATTTTGGGATAATAATAGTGGTAAGAAAGTTTAGGCATTTTCAAAGATGGCCTATTCAGGTCACAAGGAAGTTGCAATGCCAAAACATTAACCAGTCATTTGCATTCTTTGGAGCTACCACCATATCACACATTGAAGAAAGAATTAAACAAAAACACAATACACCCACAACACAAACACAGAGTGAGACAGTATTTTCAATTTCTATATAACAATTTTGGTAAAATATGAAACAGCCACCATCTTCCTGAAGAAACCACCCAAAAAGTTCAAAAATTTTACAACCCCATCCATCATCATCATCATCAAAACACTAAAGCCAAATGTAACAAATTTAAACTCTGTTTCCCCTTGAAAAGGAAGATAAATAGCTGAATAAATAGGTTTACAGAGCTAAGATCACGATCGATATTTCTCAATCTTCTTCTCGAGCTCGTCCTTCTTTGCGCCCACAACCTTGTCGACTTCCTTCCCTTTCTTCCACAACACGAAAGTTGGCATCGCCTGCACCTGAAACTCCTGCGCCACATCCTATTCCAAAAAAAAAATCCAAAACAGAAAAAAAAAAGTTATGAATCATTCGCGGAATCAAAAATTGGAGTCAATTAAGAAGAATTAGGATGCGAAAATCACAGGTAATTCGTCGACGTCAATCTTGACGAAGTCAACGTCGTTGTACTTGTCGGCCATGGCGTGAATCGCTGGCTCTATGAGTTTGCAAGGACCGCACCACGACGCCGAGAAATCTATCACAATCTAATTTTCAAGGAAAATATTCAGAGTAAGAATCAGATCCAGCGCATAGAGAAAAAATTGGGGGAAAATCGAGATCTAGGGCTTTACGAGCTTATCGGTATCTTTGATCTCGTTGAAGTGAAGCTGCCAACGCGCCGACGAGTGGAAGGAGGAGACGCTAGAAGTGGAACTCTCCGGCGAAGACGCCGCCACGTCGGCGGCACCGCCGCCAAATAAGATAGAAACTACACTGCCCATTGCTTTGTGGTGGTAATCTTGGTAGTTGGTATTCCAGCCTCAACAGTTATATTATCAACTTTAATAATTTAATTATTATTTTAAATTTTTGAGTATAAAATTAAAAATAAATTTTTCTTAATCAAATAATATTAATTATATAAATATATAATATAATTTTAAAATTTTTAATATAATCCATGTCAAATTGGACCAATTACTGACACATCAGTTGGACTATTGACTTAATGATTTACTATCTTGACCGGGATAATGATCAGGCCAATTTTCATAACTATCAACACAAATTCAATTTTTAATAAAGCAAAGGAGTGAAAAGTCTAAAAACTACAAAAAGCAATAACAAGGGTGCAAAAAGTAATTTTATGGATCTGGGCAACCAAGGATAAACCTAATACCAAGTTATATATTTTATTCTACCTCTTCCTCTTCAAGTCGTCTTCTTCCTGTGGCCATGTGTTCTTCATTTCTTCTTCTTCTTCCTGTAGCTGTGAGCTTCAATCATTTAAAAAAAGAATAATAACCTTTGAATGTGAATACTGAGATAATTTAGTTTTCAAAGATATGAAACATAGAATCTGCGCCTTCTTTCCTATGCTCTTCTGCATTTCCGCTTCAACGCTTCCAGTTTCTTGTGCAAGGAAGCAACACCCAAAATGACTCCATGAACGACATAGCCCTTTTCTCTTTCTACCAAAACTCGATTCGGGTTCCTAAACCCATCCGGGTCGCTGAGTTCTTAAAAAATCAATCGATTATTGTCGGGCCTAATTGGACCATTTGTATGATCAGTTCCACACCCAACCCAATCCAGAGCTATCATGGTTCCCGGTCTGACTGACCAGAACCAGTTTTAATAACTTTGGATAATACTTGATTCCTTTTATATCCACCTTTTATTATGAAGATTTTTCCATTCATAATTAATTAGAGATTATTAATTTATTCCTTTAATAAAAGAAATTATTTATTTTAAATTAAATTTTGTCATGTGGATTCTTTCCCGATATTTTTGTTAGGTGAATTTGTATAAATAAGTTTTTATTCTTTTATATAATTAAAATTTATGATAAATAAATATTTTTAAATATATGAATTATATTATAATCCAAATTTGTAATAAATAAATAACATAAATATATAGATTGCATTTTAAAAATATAATGAATGATTTAAATAGTCATAAAAATGTTATTTTTGTTATTGACAATCTGTTAAAAAATTATTGGAATTTATTTTAGAAAATAAAATAAAAAATGTAATTTGAGAGAATTAGAAAATTAAATTTAAAAAGATAAAAAAATAGAAACAATGATTAAATAAAGATAATTCATCATCCAATTAGTTTGAATTAGATTAGTCTTTTATTTTAGTCTTATTTTTCTTTTTTTGAGGTTAAGTCTTATTTTAGTCTTACTTTTTCTTTAAGAAAGTATTGAATAAATGTTAAAATATATATTGAACAAAAAATAATAAATTTTTAATATTTCCTTTATAAATCATTATAAATATTTAATTAAATATATTTTCATAAATAAGTATAATAAAATATATATGATGATTTTATAAATAAATATAAAGACAAAAATGTATAAAAAATTCTAATAGTGTCTTCAAACTGAAAAAGGAAAGAATTCTAATATTCAATTTCAAGGTATTGCAATCATTTTTTCCCGTAAAATGGCTATTTCATTTCTTGTTTGACTTCAACGGGAAAAAAAGGAAGAAGTATGTAAAGTCACGAGAGTTTTCTTTTCCTTAAGAAAACTTACAAGTAGAAAGGACAAATTTGATTAAGGGATAATTCTCTTAAACTTAAAAAAAAAAGAATTTAAAATAAAAAATATCTTTTTAATAAGCAGATAACATTTATTTATGAAAATAAGTAAAAACATGTTGCCAGAATAAGGGCGATGTAGTAGAAAGCCGAACCGAAGATGTACACAGGCGCTAAACATTTATGATTTATCTATGGGGATAATGGGTCCACCGAGCAAGCACAATTCACGAAATCACTCCATGATACATGTTAAAATAGGACAAATAGAAGGATAATTAACTAAATATTGTTTATGATAGTACACAACATATGTCTGTTTATATAGGCCAATCAACTTAATTATACAAAATAGTGAATATTATGTTTTCTCTAAATCAAAAGATTATGTGCATATAAACCGTTATTATTAATAAATCAGAATATTATATTATAATTTTTAGCATTTTTCTAATGCATGTACCACTTATAAAATGATATTAACTTGTTACTATTAATATTGCATGCACTAAAAGAAGTTTATCAAATGTAAAGCTATTGAAATTTTATTTGAAATCAACTAGGTCACAAGTAGTGTTGTAAAAATCGGTTTGGATTGGCCGGTCGAACCAATTGGATCGAAATTCGATGACCTAACCAGGTTGGTTTCTTGTTCGGAACAAAAATGCAATTGACCCGGGTTGGCTCGCGTTGATCCGTTCAAACCCGACTTGGGTTCTGGTTGGACCGGTCGAGTTTCCAACTTTTTTTTTTGGAAAAAAAATTTGAATTTTGGATAAATTTTTCTTACTTAAGTAATATTAGTTATATACTTATATATAATATATACATATATGATTTTAAATTTTTAATATATACCAGGTCAAATTAAGTTAATTACTAGCCCACCGATTAGACCACTAACCCACTATCTCGACCGGGTAAATGACTGGACCGGTTTTCACAACTATGATCACAAGTATATTAAATAATCTTACTTTGATTTATATTAAAAATGATTTTTTTAATCTTAAATTTAAACTAATTATTAATGATTTTACAACAGAAAATACAAGAACAAAATTCAAATGATTATATTGATATAATTTTTTCGATTTACCTAGAGGACTAAGAATTTTAGGGCAAAAAATTACAAATAATATAAATTAAATAACTAATTTGACATTTGGTGTAGAGGGAAACAAATTTGACATTTGGGGTACTCAAACACGTCTGGTTTGGGCGTGTTTAAACACGTCTAGATGGGGCGTGTTTCACCTGATTGTGGCACGTGTCAGGGATGCGCAATGTTGAGTAAACTTCGAATGGTCATAACTTTTGACTGGAATGTCCGATTGAGACGACACCGGTGGCCAGACCCTCGAAATTGAGAGGAGAAGGCTTACACAAATTCCCTCAACTATTTTTTCCAAAAAATGCTTTTAAGTGCTTCAAAATTAGGATTTAAGATTCAATCATCCAAAAATTTTCTTTTTGTCTACTTTTTTAATTATTTAATTAGTTAATTTAATGACATTTTTTATTTTTTTAATTACTTCTCTGAATTTTGAGCGTTTTGACATATCATACACCTTCATCGAACATTTCTATCAAAAGTTATGACTGTTTGAAGGACATATCATACACCTAATTTGGGCTATGACCGTTTGAAAGACAAATCGTACACCTAATTTGGGCTAATTTTTTTTCAGACATTAAGATGTAAAAATAAAAACATCAACTTAAATAATCATAGGTGAATTAAAAATTATATGCATATTTAATTATATACAGTAATTAATTTGAACAACAAAGTTAATAAAAAATTAGCTCAAATTAAGTAATTTTTTTTGGTATATTTATTTACCAAAGTTATACTGTAAATTTTTAAACGTTTTCAGTTTAAATAAAATTAAAAAATCACAATATTGTGGTCGCAACACATTTAAAAAAATACAATATTATGTAAAAAAGTATTAGCGACTGAATTAGAGAACGAATTAGAGACGGATTTTTAAAAAAAAACCCAATATTCTGCAATAAATGTTAGCAACCGAATTGGCAACGGAATTAGAGACGGACAAAGACACGCCCAATTTAAGCATATTTGAGCATCCCAAATATCAAATTTATTTCCCCCAACCAAAAATGTCAAATTAGTTATTTAATTTATATTATTTGTAATTTTTTCCCGAATTTCAGACCCACCCTAATTTTACACATTGTCCACATCCTTTGTCAGGGCCATATATTCATTCTCATCTCCATTCTCACTATTGTACGAACTACCGAGAGTGTCTTTGCTTACCCCTGCACTCGTAATAGAGCATGTTTTCCCACTCATATCACCCTCCCAAATGAAATACACATAGAAGAGGAAAGTGTTGCCACTAATCACAACCCCAAAAAAGGTTATAGACCCAAAGAAGCCCATAAACGTTGAGAATTCGCAGGCAAATCCAAACATTATGGAACTGACCAAGACCCATATCCTAATTTTCAGCTTTAGCTTCTCATAGGATCGATCATGTGGAGGCATCTTGTTGTACAAGCGGATCCAACAGTCCAAGAGGAAGGTACCAAAGAATATAAAAATGACGAATGCTATCATTTGAATGTCACCATTGTTGTAAGCACGGTAGATTGTGGTGCCACTAGTGATTATCATGTTGATGACACCAAAATAGGGTAGCACACTGAAGAATTTTTTGTGATTATCATTCAAATTGGTACTTTCAAGTGGTAGAGGAAATGACTTGGATCCATTATTGGTGGTCATTGCTTGGGAATTAATGCAATTCTGGATTCGGTTGAAGAAAAGTGTTGGTAGAAGGGTGGTGTTGTATTTGAAATGAAGATTGGGTACTTATGTCCTTATATATTGGTTGATCATGAGGAATAATTTCTGCAATTATTTTCCAATTGGTACCTGATGCGACCTAGAAATTGAGCATCGTACAGTTTTTTTTTTGGTCTTGTGGGAAGCATTTGAGAAACCGTTGTTTAGTACTTTCGGGGCTTTTTATTCGAAATTCTTGTGGGGATTTAACTGTGTGAACAAACACGTAAAGAAGAGGGAATTCGACAAGAAGAATCCATTATTTGTTTTTGTTTTGGATTTTTTCTTGGTCAACAACTTGAAGTATTTTCGTTGCCTTTCCGAATCCATTATCTCTTTGCATTACCTATGCAGTAAAAGTTCTCTTTCGTAAACACTATGACGTAATTGTAATGGTTTTTTCTATGAAAAAGTTTCAATTAGTTACACGCTTTATATCAAATTGATTATTCAAATTTTTTATTATTAAAAGTTTCTCTTATCATCAATTCATCATTTAAATGTCTAAAAGTCTAGTTCTATTTGTTAAGTAAGATGCATAAATTTTGGTAAACATGTGATATTATATTTAATTTTTATGGATAAAAAAATGATTATATATTAATAGTATAATTTTTTTTATAAAATCATCCAATTATAATTCATTATCATATATGATAAGTTTGTTGATTTTTAAAATAATTCAAAAGGTAAATTTTAAAATAAATATTCATTTTAAAATAAGTATCCATTAACTTATTGACATTAAATTCTTATAATTATTTTCACCATTTTAATATGATTCTTGATTTTGTGGCTCGTTAAAAGATTAAACGGGTTTGAAATAGGTTCTTGATTACTTTGTTTCAACTTTCAATCACCTTTCAGTTCCATGTATATTTCAGCACAATAATTATTTGCCTTATTTATGATTCTTGTGATCTTGTCATTTATGTTCTCACTTTATTTTTTTATTTTATCTTTTCTTCATATCTTTTTCTTTCTTTAATTTAAAAAAAAATCATCCTTTGTTATTTTTATCTTGCCCTTAGGTTCTTATTTTCAATTTTTTGTTTTTAATGTTACCACTTAACTTAGTTTATTCTCTTTTCTTATGATTCAGTTTTAATCATTTCAAATTTCAGCCTTTCAAATTTATTTTATTCTCATTCACTTTTTTTCCTTTTTTTTTTTGTTTACGATTATTCTCTTGACAATATTCAAAATTGATATCTATTTAATCATAGTTATGTAGTTGCTATATAATCTAGAAGAAATCATTCTCTTCTCTAAATCAAACTTTGAAATCAAAGTTGTTCAGGAAAATTGTAAAATTTTAGTGTCAATAGCATCACACATAAAAGTTGAATAATTGAAATAAAAAAAAAATTAGAAGGCTAAAGTAAGTTATAAAATGAAACAAGTATAATTATAGAAAGTTGTACATATATATAAGAAACTAAAATGACAGTAATTTTTATTTTAGGGGTTTATTTGACAATTTTTTTCATTTCAAGGATTATTGTGACATTTCAAGGACTGAAATAGTAGTTTCTTCTTATAAAAAAATATAATATTACACATTAATTAGGTGATAATTTATATTTAAAAAAACAAAAAGAGAAAAATGATTATGTATAATGTAAAAAGTTTTACATAATTATCCAATAATAATCTATTATATATGATAAATTTATTGATTTTTAAAATAATTATGCATAGATATTAAACTCAAACAAGAAGGCATATTTAAAAATAAGAAATTAATCTGTAAATTAGTTCAATAATAACCCACAAATTCCAAACCATATAACCTGGACTGTATTAGAGAGTGTTCAAGAGGCCCAAGTGAATAGAAGATGGATGAAGGTGGGGAAAAGCTTTATACATCCAGCAAAAGACTAATACATCATTCCAACTTTTTTAAATGGTCAAATTATCCTCACATTATTATAAGGATGGATTCGCGAATCCGTATGAACCTTATGGATTTGAGTTTTTTTTAAAGTCATACAGATTTTCCAATTCGTAAGTAAGTTTTTTTTTTAAGTTAAAATATATTTTTTTAAATAATTTAAAATAATGACGCATGCAAGTCTCAAACCTATGACTAATAGGTCAATTATGCTAAAAAATAATTAATGTTGATATATATAACATTAAATTTTTTAATATATATTTAATACACATATAATTTTATATAATAAATTTTGTAACAATTAATTTTGATCTAATAATTAAAGTATTTTTTACATATAAAAGTCATAGATTTAAATTAAAATCATAAGTTTAATAAAAATTTGCAGGTTTAATAAACTGTAAATATAGATATGATTTTTAATTTAACATGTAAATACAAACATAATTTTTATTAGACCTGCAAATTTTTATTAAACTTATGATTTTAATTTAAAACTATGATTTTTATATGTAAAAAAATACTTTAATGATTAGATCAAAATTAATTGTTACAAAATTTATTATATAAAATTATATGTGTATTTAAATATATATTAAAAAATTTAATGTTATATGTATCAATATTAATTATTTTTTAGCATAATTGACATATTAGTTCAGTTGGTTAGAATGTTATATTAATAATATGAAGGTCATAGGTTCAAAACCTATACGGTAAAAAAAAAATTATGAATTTGCAAATTTTTCCATGAAGGTGCTACTACAGAAAGTTCAAAAAGCCTTATTGAACCCAACAAAACATGTAACTTATGAATGATCATATTTACTTCCGTTAAAAAATAATCATCATATCAAATATCAAAATAAGAATAAATGACTAATATGTGGATCAGTCATATCTTTTTTTTCTTTCCATAAATCTAAATCTTATCAATTTTCGCTCAGATATTTGACGACATGATAGATATGCGAATAAACATGTAAATAGATTCAAAATTTTCAAAAGCTTGCGTTTTGTTAATAAACAATAAGACATTTTTTCTTTTCCTAAACAATAAGTTGTTTTTATGTATTGGAAAATTTAAAATTTATGATTATTTCTTAACAACTTTTTTTTTCCCTCTAAGAATATATTATCAAATTACTCCCGAATTTCCTCACAATTTTTTTCTCTTCTACCTTTGCACATACCTTTTTTTGTAATTCATTATGCAAAAGCTAATTTTTTATTGTATCAAAATGTAAGGCCCCACTCTTCTCATTCCCTCAATGTATTTTCAAAGCTCTATTGCTTCTCTCCTTGGAAGATGTACATTACACTCACTACTTCACAACTAGCAAGATAAAAATTATAGTTTTCTCAATTATTTAAAAGCATTCTTCATTTATTTATAGATTTATAGTTAACTTTTTTCAATCGTTTATCCATTAAAATTTAAAAATAATCTTATGTTATAATATAATTGTTCAGTATAAATTTTTATAATTAAAAATATATATCTATTATAAATTTCAATATATAAAGATAAATTTTTATCCTTTACAATTCACAAAATAAAACACTAGCTTCTTGTATTGTAAGAAATCAATGTGTCCACGATAATCTAAATACTACTTTTGGTAAAGTCTAAGTGACTGGAACTAGAAGTATATTGATCAAAATATTACAAACAAAATCATACAAATCTGTTTTGTTTTCTATTTTTAATTTATTATTTATTCGTATGTGTGCTACTACTATTTTTGTCGGGTACCGTATTGCGTTGTTGATACTTGTTCCCACACGCCTTTTTTATTATAACATTTTTCTCCGTTTGCTTTCGTGTATGGGATAGTTAAGTTTCCAACTTGTTTTGTCCTTATGTTATTTTATTAACCCCAATGGAATATTGCCATTTCTTTTCTCCGATCTATTTTGTCCCATCCTTTTCACATTTCCACTTTCAGTTTTTCATTGTGTTGTATGAAGAAAAATAAAATATAGCAAGTACATTTATAAAAAAGAATAAATCATTATTTTGGTCCTAAAATAATATAATAATGTCAAATAAGTCTTTAAAATTAAGAGAATTTTTAAAAATCATTTATTTTTATCTAAGTTTTTAATTTAATAATTTATTATCATTTTAATCATTAAACATATATTAATATTATTACTTAAGTGATACAACTTTTCTAAAATTTGAACTAGTATGATTGATAGATTTTACTTCCAGAAATTTATTTAAAAAACTATTTTCACTTTAGTATACACATATAAGAAAAAAGAGAGAGAGACGAAAAATAGTAAAATGGTGGTGCATGGAGTTAAGAAACTGATTTTTTTTTAGAAACTAATATTTATACAATACTATACTCTTTCAAAAACTAAAATTGTGATTTTTATTCTATAAAATATGGTACAAGGATATCATCACTGGGCCACACATACACAGAACCCAACCATTTAAAGGTCCAGCGAAGCATTCTGAAAATGATTGATTCCATTGTCTCTTCCTCCACGAATTGGCTCAAAAAACGTTTCAAAAGTTAGGCACTATTCTATATTGCTCACGAGTCATGAGTTGTCACATCCCAGTACACGAAAAATGGGTAAATATATATTGAAGATTAAAAAAAAAACTAATGCGAATAACGTGGCATATTATGAACGATGGAACGAATGTTAGTGCAATTTCTCCTAAGTCCTAAATTGGCTAACACGATTATATAAACAGTTTTGATAATTATTGTCTCAAGGATATAATTAAAAGAATTAAAATTTAAATGTTTTTACCTAACTAGAATATTTAATACTATATATTGAGATGGGGATCAATTGAAACTAAATATTAAATTTATATACTTACATCATTTAATGGTTTTATAAAAAAAAATATGAATTAATCAATCTTATATATATTGAGTTTGTGAAGAAAAAAAAACTTGAAATTCGATTCTCACAAAACATACTCTTAGTAATGAACAAGAAACTTTAAGTATATGTGACTAAATTCTCACATATAATTAATCTCATAATCAACTTTGAACTTAAATTTATAAAAATACCTTAAATATCACTTAAAAGTCTAAAATCTTAATTAAAATGATATCAAAATAAAATAAAAATCATTTGAAATTGGATCTTCATCATGCATATTAAATTTCATATAAATTAGATATTTGTTTGTATGTTATATAATAATAGATATTTACTTATATTGTAAATAATATTTTTTATTAAAAAATTAAAGATAAAAAAAACTTACAATAACTCATTCTCACACCTTATTTAATCAAATTAACTAAATCCTTCGATTTGTAAATAGTAATTGTCAAAATAAAACAATACAACAAACAACTCATTAATTAGTTTTGTGTGTACATATATAAATACAAATTTTTGACTGCACCATATATAAATACAATTAAGTACTTATTAATTAGTTGTGGGTGTACCATATATTTATATAAAGGTTGTGTATGAAGATAAACCACCAACTATGCATATTAATTTACTAACTAACGTAACACTTAATTATTGCTTTCATTTAATGATTGAGATATTTCATCTAAATTTTTTTAGGCAAAAGAACATTATCTTGTGTGAAATAATTCAGAGTGCCAAAAATGAAAGTCAAACAATTCGGAGGAAAGTAGATATTGTAAGTTGTAACTAGCAACTAGCAAGTGCTCTTCTCAAAAAAGCAAAAACATAAAGAAATGGCTGTCACTTTCTCTCTCCTGCCCGCCCTGCCCAGCTGCCAACTTTCACACTTGAAACCTGCCCGGCCGGCCCGTTGTTGAAAAACTCTCTCTTTCACATGCAGTCTTCCACTGCCTCTCTCTTCCACCACCTACAGCCCCTTTGGACTGATTTTCATAACTGGGTTTGTGTTTGTGTTTGTTTTTTATAACTCAATTATCTATGTACTTGTGTTGATTCTTTTGTTGTGATTCAATACAGTGATGTTGTTGTTCTTTTAGTTCTGTTGGTCATGATCATGATGATGGGGTTCTAGAGTCTTCAATTATTGGAAGTGAAGTTGCTTGAAGTGTTATTTATTTATTTATATATATTATTATTATTTATTTATTTTTTATATCCTAAAGTCTGAAACTTGTGGGAATTTTGACCATGAAAAGCTCTTTGTAAGAGTTTTGTGGAAGATGGGGTTTAGGAATAATGCAATTCAGGCTGGGAGTTTGGATGTGGGAAAGTCAAAGGGAAGGATGCAAAAGGATGGTGCTGAGAAGGAAATTGGGTGCTGTGTTAAATTCTGTTTCATTGGGAGCTGTATACCTTCAAGATCAAAGGTTGATAACTCCATAAGTGTCACTAGTGCTAACAGTGGTAATTTTCAATCCTTATTGATATGCCTCTCTTCTTTAATTTCAGGAAATTATTTCAATTTGACATTGATTTTGGGTGAAAACTGAAAAGAGAAAATTTTATCTTTACCCTTTGGTTAAATCTATCCATTTATCTCTTCAATTTTAAGAAACAATATAGATTGTGAGTTAATTAAAGTAATATAAAGTTTTATTGTACTTTTACTTCTAGAGGAAGTTGGAGGACTACCTAGTTTATTTACATACAATTGAGTTTCAAAACAATGATCTGTTGTGCATTACTATTGGAGAGCTGCATAATTTTTCCGTAAACAGTAGCAGTAGTACTATCTTCATTGATCTTGTCCAAAAGGCTGAGGAAGTTATCTATTTAGTTGTTATGACAATTTAATTTCAACTTGAGGTTCTCAAATTGTAATGGTGGGGTGAGATTTCGGCGAAGGTAATAATTTCATAGGTTCAACCACTAAACGAGAAAGGATAAAGGGAAAATGATTTTAGTTGATTCATCTAACAGAAAAAGATATCAAGGTTGAAACTTAGTATTGACATTGAGAGGTCATTATTGAATCTTATATGTAGTAATAATGAAAGTTTATTTATTTATTTTTAATTTTTGAATTGCCTTGAACAGAATCATTAATTTTTTATACCAAAAAGAATAATGATTTTGTCCATGGACAAAATCATTATTGTACGACCATTTTAGCACCACTCTGTGTGATAGTATTTAGTTACTATACAATGTTACTGATCCTGTAATAAGTTGCATAAAGTGTCGCACATCAGGATCATACCATGAAATAGTGTTATTTTAATTCTTAAATCATGAAGAAGTGATTATTTAATTTCTGATTTTTTAAACAGTGGAAAAAACATCTGCATCTGAGAAAAGCAAGAAGGAAACAAATGCTCCTCCCGGGTCCTCTACAACAACCAGTAATGCAGAAAGTGTCCCTTCGACTCCAAAATTCAGTGAGGAGTTGAAGGTTTCTTCTCGTTTGAGAAAATTTACATTCAATGAGCTTAAGTTGGCCACTAGGAATTTCAGACCGGAGAGTCTTCTTGGCGAGGGAGGGTTTGGTTGTGTGTTCAAGGGTTGGATTGAGGAAAATGGAACTGCACCTGTGAAACCTGGCACTGGGCTTACTGTTGCAGTCAAGACCCTCAACCATGATGGACTGCAGGGTCACAAAGAGTGGCTTGTATGAAACTTATATATCCTTCATCTCAAGTTTTTTTTCCTTCTATGAATTTTTCTTTTACAATTTTTCTTTGTTAACATTTTCCCTTTTTTCTCTCCCATCTCAGGCAGAGTTAGACATTCTTGGTGACCTTGTCCATCCGAATCTGGTCAAATTGATTGGTTTCTGTATTGAAGATGACCAAAGATTATTAGTTTATGAATGTATGCCCCGTGGAAGTTTGGAGAACCACCTCTTCAGAAGTATGCTTTGAATCTGTCTTATTTCTGATCATGTCTTCGCTTCTGCTTGTTTATATCTGCAGTCCTTGTTTCTGCAGTAAATTTGGTGAATTCATAGGCTTTTATGCTTAAAGAAAACATAAACCATAAGAAAATGATTATCTTCCTATAATGCATTGTTCTTTCTGCTTAGCACTATTCTCTTTGAATTTTTTATGCATAAGGAAGTTCATTGTTTTCTGGTAACAACCATGAATTGTGCAGAAGGGTCGTTGCCTCTTCCTTGGTCTATCAGAATGAAAATTGCACTTGGTGCTGCAAAAGGTCTTACTTTTCTCCATGAAGAAGCTCAGAGGCCTGTAATCTATCGTGATTTTAAGACGTCTAATATTCTATTAGATGCGGTATGTGAGTTAACCAGGAAAAAGGTTTTTAATTATTTTCTATCCATCCTCCAACATAAAACATAATTGTTTTTAGGAATACAATGCCAAGCTCTCTGATTTTGGACTTGCCAAAGATGGTCCTGAAGGGGAAAAGACACACATATCTACAAGAGTCATGGGAACATATGGTTATGCAGCTCCTGAGTATGTCATGACTGGTGAGTTTCCTTCTTATTTTTTGTGTTTCATTAACTTCAGACTTTCACTACATGATTCAGGCTCTAGATTGCTAATGACATCTTGGATTTGTGTATATTTGACCTCTAGGTGTTTTTATTTTGGAATCAACTATTTAACCAGCTGCTTTTGTTGCAGTAATATTATTTTTAAGCTAAATTTCAGTTTGTTATAAGTTCTCCAGCCTGTCATAAATAAGCTTCTTTTTTCACCAGCACAAACTCAAGATTTTGTTTGCTTGTAAAGAGTTGAAATAATAAATGTTAAATATTTGTAAATTGCTTGAGGCATGGGCAATGCACCGGGCTTATGTTTGATGCTAAACAGCTTAAGCTTTTGGAACAGTTTTGGTTCATGACATTGACATTGAAAGATTGGTTATACATCAACTACTTTCAATCATCAGGTATCAAAACCAAATGCATGCCTCATCTTTAAAAACAGGGAAAGGTGGCCACAGGACTTCAAAACTTTAAGAGTTGCATAGTTAGATTAAGTCTTCTTTTTTTCTTCATCACATATTATAAATATTCCTTTTAACTTCTTGATTTTTATTTCCATAATAACTAGATATTGTTTCTCAATTGATGTCATCTTTGCATAGTTTTGCATTTGGAGTTTTAATTTTGACCTTGACTGTCAATTCTGATTAGGACATTTGACATCAAAAAGTGATGTCTATAGTTTTGGAGTAGTGCTACTTGAAATGCTCACTGGCCGGCGATCTATCGATAAGAATAGAGCAAACGGGGAACACAATCTTGTGGAGTGGGCAAGGCCTGTACTTGGGGACCGGAGGATGTTATTACGGATAATTGATCCTCGCCTTGAAGGTCACTTCTCTGTTAAAGGGTCACAGAAGGCTGCACAGCTTGCTGCTCAATGCCTTAGCCGTGATCCAAAATCCAGACCTATGATGAGTGAAGTTGTTCAAGCTCTGAAGCCTTTGCAAAACCTTAAAGATATGGCTATCTCATCTTACCACTTCCAGGTTGCGCGAGTAGATCGTACCATGTCCATGCCTAAAAATGGTATGCAAGCACAGTTAGCATCTTTATCAAGGAAGGGTCAACCAGTGAGGATCTTGTCAAGCCCAAAAGGTCCTCATGGTTCTCCATATCATCACTATATCAAGTCATCGAAACCTAATGGATAAGAATCATGGTTCTCTCTTTGATTTGCTTCTCTATTCATTCAGTTCCCTCACAACTTAGGCTATCAACTGAACAAAAACTGTTTGTGTTTTGAAAGTTGCTCTGAAACTTGAGGAATTATTAGAGATTTCTGACCTTATCTCAAATATGGTTTTGGGGGGGGGGGGGGGGGGGGGGGACCAGGAGACAGTTCACTGGGTTTTAAAGTTTAGCGGGACCAAGCTGACCAAACTTGAATAGAAAACTAGAACACAGTTTTCACATGTAGAATTTGTTACTGTGAAGTTGCTATACTTTTTCTACCATTTCACAGGCTTTCTTCTTCCTTTCAGAATGTACTTTTGTAAAGAAAACAGGTGGTGGTGTTCACTCATGTTATTCATAGATATTTTTACATGCTCATTTGTCAATGTACTTTTCAGTTAATACCTATCAATGTAATTAAATGTTGTACGAGAAACATGCTAGAGTTTGGAATTTGAGAGACTTCAAAAGTTCTGGATATTTTTACTAACTTGCAGCTGTGTTTGTTCTTTCTTACTTTCTCGTATTATGAAATATATTAATGTAATTAGTGACCGGACACAAATGGTTAATGTATTGAAATTAAGGTTAAATTGTTCTGATAGTACTTAAGTTTGATTATTGACAAAAATAATTCTTTGTTAGATTTTATTTATTTCTAGACTTATCTCCCAATTAGTTAAGATCTTTTTTCTAGATGAATTGGAGGCGTAAGATAAAAAAATAAAATACTAATCTATATCCTTATTATCATATATTAAAAAGTTGTCTAGTTTTTTCATAGAGATCTTTTTGTCGCATGAATTTTGATTGAATTATTTAGTACAAGTTGATACACTTTTTAATTGTATCATTCAATACAAATATGTATCTTATTTATTACTTTTATTTCTTTATTTTTTCACCACATTACCAATTATATATATTTTTTCCTTGTGTTTCTTTTCTATTCACTTTCAAATATTGTGTAGAAAAAAATTTAAAAAATTATTTAGGATTACATAACATGAGACCTTATTTAATGGATTCAAATTCAGTGTCACTCGGACCAACTACATATTATTTAGTATTTATAAGTTTTATTATCTTTAATCTCATTCTTATAGAAAGCTGATAATATTTTGCGTGTCTTTAGTTATTAGAGCTAGTGAATGTGCTAAATTTTGGGTTGGAAGCTTCCTTTAAGGCTTGAGCAGAGAAATGAGATGGCAAATTCTGTAGAAGAGGAGCTTGAAAAGTTGTTATTTAGGCCTATTATCTCTTTTCTGTGTTTATCTTTCTTTATGTAAATGTTGCTCTTCTAAAATATTTTGCAAAAATTTAGAGATTAATAAATTTAGTCAACCTTTATTATCTTACCAAAATAAATTTAATTTATCTTGTCATGGACCATGTGCTGGAAACGCATTGTTCAAGCAAACACGCACAACAGACTAATTTCCTGAAGATGTACGTCCTCGATATCTCCTTTTCAATGTAACACTCAAGACACTAATTGACATAAAAATAAATGTTTGATAACGATTTGTTTATTTTTCCTAGCAAACATAAGATTAAATTGAAAATAGGCTGTGCTAAATCAAAAGTAAAATCTTTGCCAGCTTGAGTTTCTTGAAGGAATTACATTGAGCTGTAGTTTTAACTTTAAGGGCTCCAAAGTAGAATTAAAATCTAAATTTTGAAATGACTTATTCCAAGTTCACACTCAACTACAGAAGAAATTCATGAAGAACTACTTGAGCAATCAAAAACAATTGCCATTAGTGGTTTCCTCACTACTAATGGCCAGGTAATTTTACACCAAGAATAAATCAATCTCATTATGTACAGGCTTTTCAACATAAAATCTAGGGCTGAAATTAATTTAGACACATTCCAATTATGTTCGATAGTTAGAATTTAATTATGTCAATCAATTTATTGAAATTTAAAACAAACATTAAAACCGATGATATCTCTCGGCAACATTGCCTAATAGACACGGCAAGAACAGACTACAAAGTGGAAAATGAGATGTTTGACAGGAATAATTAATAAAACATAGAGATCAAGATCAAACCAGAAAATATTGCAGAAAATATCCATCAAATCAAATCAGAAGATATAAAATTTCTCATGTCAAAACCTCAATAAAGAGTGCCAATCCTCATTCAAGAAAAGAGGCTTGCTAAGCTTTGGGCATTTAAAAGTAACATTTGGTTTATAGAAAGCCTATTTATTTTTACAAGGTTGAATTGCTCAAATGCAACGAAAACTCCATGAACACTTCTTACCCAAGAAGAGAACCAACTTCAAGGAAATAATTTAGTCTGACAGACTATACGCTTCCTAACACCTACTCAATGCTCTTGCCAGGATGGATAAAAAATCTTAGGGTTTGAGAACCAAACTCAATCCAACCTTAGCACTCTTTTCAATGGCCTTGGTGTCTACCTCACCAGAAATGGTAAAGAACGATTTGGGACGCCACTCATGCTGGATCAGAGCACTTGTCCTGCCAAAGTTGTTCACACGAGCCTTCAATGTGGTCAATGGATCCAGCTGATGTTGGGTACCAAGGGTGAGAGTGTTCTCATTAGTTGAGAATCTATGGGTCACTTCAGCACCGACAGCAGTGTTGGTCAAGGGGTTAACTACATGGTAATATGCAGCATTCAAAGCATCACCTTTGTCATTCCTGCACAAAAGAACTCATTACAACACAAAACATATAAACTCATAGTATCATCATCAGTAAGCTACAGCCTACAAGCACAAGCCTTGGATAGTTTGGACACAGTATAAGTATATGCAAACAAACATATCTCTAAAAAGGGAAAAGCAAAAAGCAAAAAGCAGAAAACAGTAAAAGAAAAAACTCTCACGATGGAGCCTCAGTGTTTACTGATTGGCTCTAGAGCTTGAACAAAAAAAGTAGACAATAGATTTTTTAGTTTTTAGAGATGAAGACTGTTAACTAGAAAGTAGAAACACTCTGAGTGAGGAGCAACAGTTACTCACAGAGTCAATGAGGCAATCAAGTCATCTTTAGTGAAGCTCAGTCCAGCATTGGATTTTGTTAACTCCCCAATTTTGGTGTCAAAAGAAAGATCAGCACCAAGAGCAAGAATATTAGTTCCTATAACACCAGAGAAGTTGACAATTGGGTTTGCTGTCAACCCAACACTGGTGCTTATTCCAGCATAGTCATGCAAGTACTGAACTTCCACCTGTTCCATAAAACAGACAATACAAATTCCTGCTTTAGAGATGTTTTAGAGAGTTTTAATGAGATTGCTTTGTCAAACTACATAGTTTACTCGAGACACCTAAATTTCCGTTAGATTTTGAAAGATTGTTATGCAAAATGGTTGACTATCTCTTACCTTTCCAGACCTTTGGTCAGGAACTTTGAAGCTAAAAATAGCCTTCAGACCAGGAGCAGGTTCATTAACAGTGATAGTTGTGAAGAGCTGGAATGCACAAGCATTAACTAACATTAGTGAAATAGTCATAGGAATATAAAAGTCATGAATAGATCAAAGTATATTAAGATAAAATCAAATTAATAAATATTTACACCTAAGATTACATACAGTTTAAAATTTCCAATGACATGGTATTGGTATTATGGGTTAAGATGCTAGAAGCAAACAAATCTAATTTGTCAACTGAGCATTGCCATATTCCAGTCTGTATTGCTTATGTATGAATTATGTAGGAGAATGGGTGTATTGGATTAGGGATATTTAAGCAAATTCAGAATCTCAATAGCCAAGCATGACATGCACTGGACCACCATAGTCCCTTACCCACCTATGCTCACAGAATCTATGATTAAATATGAAACAAAATAAATATTAAGGTCATTTGTAGACAAGAAGACATTAAAGAAGAAAACGCATAGAAACACCCTTCAACCTCAGCCTGCACATAACCATCACAGCCTCATTTTCAATCTTTAATCAGACATCTTTGGGCATATTTATCATAGTTTTTAATGATGTACACTTCATTAAATCTATGGTTTTTTTTATAGAGATTTTCTACTTTAAATAGTTAAATTAGACAACCTACTTGATGTTGGCAAAATTAGGTAGTACTTTCATTCAACATGGTGCATGCAGGATGATCTTTTTGCCTTACATTAATATTTATATATGTAGTAAGAGCAGCTTGACTAAATTTATCAAAGAAAGTTAAGAATTAGTGATTTTAAAACAATTATTAGACAACGAAAAGGTGTTCTCTAAAGAACCAATTAATGTTGAAGAGAAAAACTTTACACTGTATCCTAAAATCTGATAAACCAACAAATTGAACTTCTGAAAACCCACCTTCCAAGGGTAATAGAACAAATGTAAAAAGTCAATCACAGAAATTGGATTGATAATTCTGTACATGGCACATAAATCCGAAACAAGGGATTACATATCTCAATTGAAAAGAGCAGATAACTAACAAATATACAAACAAACTTACATTAGAATCTGTATCAACTTTGATATCAGTAGTGATGTTTTTGTTCTTCAACTGGGTGTTGACATCAGCCAGAAACAGTTCACTTTTCCTGGTTCCTGATGCTGTAATAGCCTGAAGCAGAAGATACAAATCCAAATCACATATTGCTAAACACAAGTTAAAATGATATTGACATCATGGATATCACAATTTTATCAGATGCATCCCAGAAGATCAGTTTAAAGCATGTATCTGCAACTGATATACTACTTTGCATCAACATCCATCCACTTCAACCAAGGCATCCACATTGCAAGGTATATGACACTGATTAAATTATTTCTTTTTACTATGGTTAAACATAATGCTACAATTTTGACAATGAATATTAAAGCATAGAAAATGGTATACAAAATAGGTTATGGTAAAAATAGCGCAGACCACCCAGTGCAGCCACACTAGAAAATGTTAAGGCAACAAAGTGGATCCCAAAGTAGCCAGCTTTTACCAATTAACTAAAACAAAGTAAAACACAAATAATAAATATCTATCACACATAAGTAAACAAACAAAAAAAATATTATTTATAAAAAGAAGCAGTGATGTGATTTTAAAAGAAAGGGAACTAGGAAAGTATCATAAATCACCAAAACAAAAGGGAAGTAGTGCAAGTTACTAAAAAAAATGAAGAATGGAAATTTCTTGTTTTTTATTATCAAGAAGTCCATGCGGACTTGGATTGGAGAACAAAAAGACAACAACAGCTAGAAGCTGCAAAACAAGTGTAAAAACAAAGGGTACCTACTGCCTAAAGCCAAAATAGTAGATGGGTCATGGGGGAGGTAGGTGACTGCAAAACAGAGGAGTCATGTGAATAAAAGCAAAAGACTATAAAGAAGGCTGGTTCGCTAGTTGGCTGCACTACATTGAAAACCTGACAAAACCCCTGAAAAATCTAATTTATGCACTGCAAAGTGGGCTTTAATTGGGATTAATTTAGGAAATTTCAAGTATCACCCTCATATATCATATTTGAAGCCATTACACTCTATCAAGAACAGCTGGGAACAGTTCAGCATTGCTCCACTTTCATGCAAAAATGGTCATTCTGGCCACTGTTGACAAGTATACCCGAGTCTGACAGTACATACAAGATTCTTCCACACAATTACGTAAAATGAAGTAAATCAGGAAAATCTAATTCTAAACATAATTTAAACATAAATATACATTTAGTTGGTAGCATATTATATTAAATTATATAAATTCAATAGCTACATCTAGATTATTCTCAACTTGAAAATAAAGGAACATACAGGGAAAACAAAAGCTCATAGAAAACCACAACCCAATCAGTATACAGTGAAACTGAAAATGACAAAAAGTGAAACTCACAACAAAACAATCACGTCCCATTTTTTAAAAATAAAAGGATATGCTGTGTTTTTCTTCTGTTTTTTTTGTTCAAAACAGGTTATAATCAAAATGCTGCTAAGAGAACTTCCAGCTTCCATTTTGTGTTATAATTAAGCAAAATCTAAACTTTGCAGTTGATGAAGAACCAGAAGGCCAAAAAATCAATTGTTGTCACAATACACACCCAACTCTTTTGTTTTTTCTTTTTTTTAAAAATCCATCAAACAGACTTCTCACAGTCAAAATATAGATAGAGCACACAAATCTTCCTACAAAACCATCCTGCTTTCTTCAACCAAATTCTTGATTTCACCAACATTATTACTCACACAAGCTAAATAGAACATCCAATAACAAACCCAACAACAAAACAAATACCCATTCCATGCATTGTGTTTGTGCCACAAAAATTGAAGGATTAAAAAAAACACACTCACAACTCCAGTGGGTGAGTAGGTGGTGATGGTGAACTTCTGGTCACTGTGGTAGTCCTTGAAAAGCAGATCTACACCAAAAAAACAAAAACCCATCAAAGGATTCATCAAAAAGCATCAACTTTTAACCGTAGGGAAAAGTTCTACGCCCCAAAAAAATTCACAATTTAGAAGTTCAACATAATTAGAAAGAGTACCCCTAGCTTTCTTGCCGATGTCAGAGTAGAGACCAGGACCCTTAGCCATGGCTTTGCTTCGGAGGAAATGGGGATCTCGAGAATATTTGAGAAGGAAGAACCGACTGTGTGTCTGTTTGTGAAACCCAAACACTGTCTTTTGCCAATTAAATAAATACCTCAAACCCTAATTTTCACCTTTCTTTTCGGGGAGGTATTTTCTTCCTCAAGAAAGCTAGTGCCGTTTGATCCCAAAACGTTGTCGTTTCCTTTCTGGAATTCTTTAATTTCACTCATGATTTATGGAATTTTTTTACCCAGGAAATCTTTAGTTCTAACTTTAATTTAAATACATTAAAAAATTGTCAATAATTAATAGTAAAAATATATGACAATATAAATTATTTTTCATAAATTTAAAATATAATTTATATATTTAAAAATATTTATTTATTATAAATTTTAATTATAACTATAATTTATATATTATAAATTTTAGTTGTATGAAATAAATGTTGTTTATGTAAAATGAAAAAAACTTAAATATTACTTAATGTATTATTCATATAAACATTAAATAGGATTATTTATTTTATTATTTAAATACTAATATTTATGAAATATACTATATTTATTATATTTCATAAATATAACTAAATTTATAATATTAATAAATATCATATTTATTAAGTTTCGTATATTTATTAAACTTAAAAATATACATATATTAAATTAAATAATATTAATAAATATACTTTATCCGTTGCCTATTATTTGACGTTTTAAAGAAGATAAAAAATTGTTCCCAAAATATATATCAATTTACAAAACTAATGTTGCATTAAATATTTATTTCCAACAATACCCTTAATCAATACTGAGAGAGAGTAGTGCATAGGAAGAATAAATATATTAGAAAGTTACCTTAATTAATATTTGTTTTCAAGACTACCCTGAATTAATTAGAGATATATATGATATATTAGAAAGTTATCAAATGTTTTATACAAAATTAAACAAATCAATTGTATTCATTAATACATGTGTTAAATCTTTAAAGGTCATATAATGTGAACGGAAGGAGTACTTATTAAAAATATGATTTTTCATATGATTATAATTATATATATTTATATATGCATATTAAAAACGATTATAATTAAATAAACATACGAACTTACTTTTTTTAAACATTAATGTTATAATTATGCCTAGTTGGGTCTTGGTCATTCATTATTGTAACATTTACGTGTTATTTTGCCTCAGTGAATCATTAGCGTTACATTTGAGCTTTATTAGACTTTGTTTAATCATGAGTATTATACTTTGGCCTTAATGAGCCTTGAGCAATCATCATTGTAACACTTGGATGTAATTGTGCATCGATCAATCATTAGTGTTCCACTTGCCCCTTCATGAATTATTTGTGTTATGGTTAGGCTTAATTGGCCCTTCTTCAATAATGTATTATACTTAGGTCTTCTTAATAGGTTTTTTTTTATCATTTATTAGTGTAACACTTCAATCTAATTGAACCTTGATCAATAATTAATATTACACATACCTAATTAGGCCTAAATATTAAATATTATAGATAGTGATTAACATCTACCAATGCATTACTATCACTCAGCACATGAGAAAATTGGTGATCTAATTTTAACATTTACACAACCATATCCAATCCGTTTTACAATCAATATCCCTTTATCCAAATGTGTTGATCGAACATGAGACATAAAAATGTCATTCTTGTTAGGTTTGATCATTGATTCCTTGTCCAAGTGGATGCATAAACACAAACAAGCCCAATATCTTATATTGGCTTACTTTTGTGAAGCCACACATAATATTATATGCATAAGGGTGGTAATTGGGCATATAGTGAATCATGTTGAATATGGTGGTGCATAGTTAGTGCACAAGTTTTTTTTGTTGTCGTTGGAAATACTATAGATGCACAATTGGTACACAAAAATATTCATCTGTCGTTGGGAATATGGTGGGAGCACAAAAAAAATATTTTATTGTTCGGAATACGATGGGTGCACAATTGGTTTACAAAAATATTTCTTATATGTTGAAACTTCGTGGAGTAGAGTCAGGGTTTGATAATTCAGCTTGTGTAGTGATTTATGATGTACATTAGTTAGGTAAATGGATGTTGGATTGCATTATTAGGAGGATTGTGATGATAAATGTTCAAATGTGATTTATGATCTCATGATGATGATTAATGATGAAATTATGTTATTAATTTTTTTATAAGGATTCATATTATAATTATATTATATATATCATTTGAGGTGTTTGAGTCATGTCTTTTTAATCATGAGTGAAATAATAAATAACACATCCTACGAAGAGAAAACTTAAATCTGATCGCAATTTTAACACCAAAATGTGTCATGTACTTCCCTTCATATTTACTATAAGTAATTGTTGCAAACCCATACTCTTCCAAATGTAAAAAATAGTAAGTACAAGGTATGCAATCAATTTTAATGTATGAACACTAGAAGTATTAAATAAATTATATACATATATATATATATATATATATATATATATTTAAATCAATTTAATATACACTAATTTAATATTAAAAATAACATAAGTCAAAAATTAAGAAATGTATACCATTATTTAAAGAAAAACTAAATTTAAATTATTTATATTTTTAATTTCCTAAATTGTGATAATAAATATAATTTAAAGCAATTAAATATGAACATATTAATTTAAATATTTCATTAGATTAATATTTTTTATATACTTAAAATTTATAATTTAACAAATATTTTTAGTATATATCATCATTTTTTAATAATTGTTTATTTTTTGCAAAGAGTATTTTACTTTTGGATGCATTTTTAAATTGTCATTTAGTGACTGAATATGTTTCCAATTGCTATTATCGTTAAAATAATAACTTTTGGTGACTGATCAGTTGCTTTATGAACTTAATTTGTGCTAGTTTAGTGTCAGAAATAGTTTCGGTTGCTGTTAAACACTTATTGCAAGTTATTAGCAATCGAATAATTTAAGTGGTAAAATTTAATTAAATTTAGTCTCAATATGGGTTACTGAACTTGATTAAAGAGTAAACTTTTTTCTTTTAGATTAAAGTTTTTATTTATTTGGTTGTGCACCTTCAATTAATAAAATATTTACTTAGAGATGGATATAGGGATGAATGTTTGCTACGAATTACCTTCGGTCGCTAGATCAGTTTCTGAATTTTAATGACTAATATTATTTCAGTCGCTAAATAGGTCTTTGTTTCTAAAAGTGAGCACAAATTTATCGTGATTGCTGATTTCGTTGTTTATTTTACAGTTTTTCTTTTTGTGTTATTACAAATTAAATATCATATTATATTCTATTAGTTAATAAATTTATCAAATGTAGTATTTATAACTAAGTTTAATAACATATGTTTTATTTTGATTAAATGGCATTGCATATCTACTTTTGTATATCTTTGTTTTAGTAAGCTTACCACTTTTGGTTGTGTGTGTAACAATTGCAAAGTTTTCACTCTCATGAGAGCAAATGACTGAATGGCTTGAGCTTCTCAATACATTTCATTAATTTTGCGGAAACATGAGTGGGTGGGTAAAAAAATTAAAATATTGTTTTTTTTAAAAAATACAAATTTATTGTAGTTTTAAAAGTATTTACGCATCTATAGCATCGAGTCGCGCCCCTCTTGGGCATGACCCATTCCGTTGTTAATTCTTTCGCTAATTTCGTGACTAACACTTTTTGCGACGGAATATTGGGTGTGACCAGAATATTCAACTGAAAAAGTATTAGCGACTGAAATATAGACCGAAATTAATATACAACTTTTAAATCAATTTTTTTATTTACAGTATAATTTTTTTCAATTTTCGAAATTAGTGTTGCGACCACAATATTGTGATTTTTTAATTTTTTTAAACCAAAATTGTTAAAAAATTTGTAGTATAATTTTTTTTAAACGTACGACTTTAAAATCAATTTTCTTTTACAACTTTAAGTTTTTATTATTATTAGTATACGACTTCAAAGTCGGTCAAAAATCAATGATGAAGATCAGTCTAAAAATACTTTAAAATTAGATAAAAATAACAATTAGATAAAGTTACTTTAAAATAACAATTAAAAATAACAATTTTTATCTAATTTTAAAGTATTTTTAGATCGATCTTCATCATTGATTTTTAGACTGACTTTGAAGTCGTATATTAATAATAATAAAAACTTAAATTTGTAAACAAAATATTGATTTTAAAGTCGTACGTTTAAAAAAAATTATATTGCAAATTTTTTAACGATTTCAGTTTAAAAAAATTAAAAAATCACAATATTGTGGTCGCAACACTAATTTCAAAAATTGAAAAAAATTATACTGTAAATAAAAAAATTTATTTTAAAGTCGTACACTAATTTCAGTCTCTATTTCAGTTGCTAATACTTTTTGCGACTGAATATTGTTGTCACGCCCAATATTTCGTTGCAAAAAGTGTTAGCGACCGAATTAGTGACAGAATGGGTCACGCTCAGGAGGGACGCGACTCATTGATATAGATGCGTAAATACTTTTAAAACTGCAATAAATTCATAATTTTTTTTAAAAAAACAATATTTTAGTTTTTTTACTTAAGTGGGTGGGGAGACTCAATATTTGACCATTAACAAGTCATTTATAAGTATGAGTGTTCATAAACCGATCCAAACCAATATAAAAAAAAATAATAACTAAAATAAACCAAAAATCAAACAAATAAAAAAATTATAAATTTGAATTTTTTATTAGTTCAAATTTCAGATTTGATTTTAAAGACTGATTCAATCCAATTCAAACTTTTAAACTAAACTTATACATATCTATATATTTTTATTTATAAATTTATAATATCACTCACACACATAGTTTTGTTTCTTATATATTTGTAATATTATCATATAACTTATACTTATTTATGAAAAATATATTTAATTAAATATATATCTTTTCCTAACTATTTGAGTTAAAATGTGTAAATATACTGGTATTAGTTATATAATGGCATATGAATAAAATATTTGACATTTAAATTATTTTCATTATATTAATTATACATCATACCTTTTATTTAATATTTTCTAAAAAAAATAAATAAACCGTAAGATTAAAACCGAAACTAGATTTAATCTAAACTTCTTTAAATTATATTAGATGAAATCAAATTAATATTTTAAAGCAAACTAAGTAAATAATAAATTAATAAAATCAAAATAATTGAATTGAATAATTTTTCTTCAAAATCGATCCATTTCAATATATGAACATCCCTATTTATAAGACAATGTCAAATATTCACATAGATTCTTGCTAGTGTTTCCACCATCTCATTTTCCCTAAACCTATATATAGAGCTATTGTTGCCAATTGAGAAGATTTGAGGGGCGCCTGACTACAGTCTTTGGGATCATTCATTACTTCATCCACTTGTGGAGAACCTGTGACCCTTTGCTATTCACATTACTAGTTGTAACACCCTAATTCACATCACTAGTTCTAAGCTTAAAATATATTTTGTCTCTATTTTTAATAATTTTCTGCCAAAAGAAATTGATTTATGAATTTCAAGGTTGTTTTGAGCTCCACTTCAGAAACTTATTCAAAAATCACTTTTGGATAGTACTAAATAATTCAAAGCCAATAGTACTGTGTTTCAACATTATTAAACTCCCTTTATATTTCTAAATATGAATTTTTAAATAATTCAAAAATATAGAAATTAGCAAAAATTTGGATGTTATACACTAGTGCGAAGGAAGAAGGATCGATGAAGACTTGAACCGAACAGTGATCAAATCGACTTTGGAGAGTCAATCCTCTCATCTAAAGCCTTCCAATCGTAGTGATAGGTACAACTATATATGGCCAACTAGGAAATCTTTTGCTGTAGTATGTTATGCCTCCTCCCCTTTTGTTATATATTTTGTCTTCAACCTAGCACATATGTTTCACCAAGGCATGCAACGTGTTATTTAAATATTTTGACACTAAGTATTGTTAATATGCCATGGGTTATAGCGGCAAAAGAACAAAAATAATATTTTTTTAATGAAAAATTATTAATTTGGGGCTGTTTTGAAACTATTTACCAATATGGGGCAGTTGGTCACGCCCAAATTGGGCGTGACTTAATCTGTCTCTAAATCGGTCTCTAATTCGGTCGCTAACAGTTTTTCGATAGAATATTGTATTTTTTATGTTTGCGACGACAAGTTCCGTCGCAAAAACTATTAGCGACTGATATAGAGACTAAAATTGGTATGATTTAATTTTTGACCTAAAATATCATTTAATATTATTAATTGTTATTTTAATCTAATTTTAAAGTATTTTTAGACCGATCTTCACTATAAATATGATCTTTTTTATTTTTTTAATATTTTTTTAATTTTATACGATTTTATTTAATACACTCAGAATTTTTGTTATATCTAAATTTTTAATATATTATTTTATTTAATATAATTTCTAAATTTTTATATGATTTTGTTTAATATTTTTTGGATTTTTTATATAACTAATCTTCTAATTTCAAAATTTTTTCCCAAAAGAGGCCTCTAAGTGCCTCAAAAATGCAATTTAATCTTCAAACCTCCAAAAAATTTCTTGTTTTCTAATTTTTTTATTTATTCAATTAGTGAATTGCATGCTATTTTTTATTTTTTAGTTACTTCTCGTAATTTTGAGCATTTTGATATAAAATATGCCTCCATCGGATATTTTTATCAAAATTTATGACTGTTCAAAGTTATATGCATCATCAAATTTAAAGCCTAACAATTGCTAAATGCACCCCAGTTTTTGATAAGTATATTCATAAAATTGAAAATGGCTAATTGCACTGCATTTTTAAATCTTGAATAAAATTTAGATATACCAAAATGGCTAATTAAAAATTTAGATATACCAAAAATTCTGAGTGTATTAAATAAAATCGTATAAAATTAAAACAATATTAAAAAAATAAAAAAGATCATATCTATGGTGAGGATCGGTCTAAAAATACTTTAAAATTAGATTAAAATAACAATTAATAATATTAAATGATATTATACGTCAAAAATTAAATAATGCCAATTTTAGTCTCTATATCAGTCGCTAACAAGTTTTGCGACAGAGTTGTCGTCGCAAACATAAAAAATGCAATATTCTGTCGCAAAAACTGTTAGCGACCGAATTAGAGACTAATTTAGCATTTATGCTTGCAAATATTTAATTTTTTATGATTTATTTTTTATGTTGTTTCATTGTCTTGCATCACAAAAAATTCACTCCTATTTTCATAATTAAATTTAGGCTAGGGTTAAATATTTTTTTTTCTTTAAAAAACTAATGAATTTTAATTTGGATCTTGGTCCTTATATTTTTAATTTTTGTTTAGCTAAAAAAATTATGCTTCCAATTTAGGTTTGTACGATAACATTCTAAATAGACCTCTATTGATAGTTCCAATATGTCATTAGTATCTTGTTTAGAAGAATTTGGGTACCTCATTTCTACCATATTTATCCACATAAAAATGTCAATAATACTGTGAAAAAAAAATACAAGTACTCATTGCCAATTACACCTTTGATTCGATCATAGATCACCTAGTCATACACCATTGACTCTAATAACATTTTCATTTGATAGGAATACAAGGAGGGTAAAACACAAGAACACCTCCATCAATGGGCCAGAAGTGAATTATATAAGTCACTAAATTCAATTCAAAACCTTAAGTGCATGTTTGGTGTTAAAGAATTGATTCTGAGTCCAAAGTTGATTTTGAGTCTAATTTTAGATACATTTTTACATGTTTGGTTTCACCTTAGAGAAAAACTTTGAATTGATTATGGATTGAAGTAATTTTAAGTAACTTCTATATTGGATCCAAAATTTGATACTAAATATTACTTACAACTTGATTTATAATAAACATTCAAACATAAATTACATCACTTCAAAATCAATTTTAACCAAAATTAATTCTATTCAAAATCAATTTTGTTCATCCAAACACACTAAGTCATTAGACTTGCATGTTCTTCTCACTTATATGTCGTCGAACTTACTAACTCTAATTACTCAACACTGTGAGATTCATATTCACACTTTCCGTCTAATGTCTTTGAAGTGTACATCTTCACAACATAACCCCATTTATTATGGATACATAAAACAACTCTTTTTGTTTTTGTTTTATTTATTGAAGGAACTACTAAAACAACTCTTGCCTTAATATTAATTTGCACAAAAAATTGATTTAACGATATATACAATAATATAGTTTTATAGGCAAACTAAGTAGTATTAATTAGTTGAGTGATCACATGTTTTCTAATTACAATGAATCAATAATGCAGTGAATTTACAACTGTTTATAAATTGTTATTTTACAGCAATGTAATGCTGCTATTCTCGATGTCCCCAGCATATATTTAACATTGCTCTTCAAATTGCTAATAGGAAGTAGAAGGCCAATTCCACCGGCAAGGCAATGAGCATTCCTAACAAGATCCTGTAATGAAAAACAAGAAAAACATAAAATCTCAAGCTTTATATGTATAGATAGATATACGAAGGATTAGTAGATAATTTTAACTATTAGATTTTATGAAAATAAATAGTGAAGATGAAAAATAATTCTTTTAAAATTACTAACATGATAAAGTTATTCTAACTTTTAGAGTAAGTTTTCATCTTCATTATTACTTTATGTTTTTGAAATTTAATAATTAAAATTAAATCATCAATAGAACCATTAAATTTTAAAAAAATACTAAATGGTAAAGATGGAAAATAACTTAAAAAAATTATTATTGGAGTAACATGACACCTTTGAATGGGGAGAATGAAAAATTACTCTTAGGATAATTAACTTAATCATATTATATATATATATATATATATATATATATTAAGAGATCAAATTATTTTAAGAATATATTTTTTTTAAAATTTAATGATTGTAATAAATAATTAATCTTATTTATTAGATGTAAAAAAAAAAGAATGGTAAAAACAAAAAGTAACTAACTAATCCTCCTCATATACATTAAGAGATGCTTTGACCATAGAACTTACGCAGTGCTTAAAACGGCTGGATGGACATTATACTCCTTGGCAAAAACAAAAGGAACAATTCCTTGGGGTAGAGCTGCCTGCCACATGCAAAATCATGCAAACTATTTACCCTTTAAATGACCTGAAAAGTAGAAACACGAAAGGAAAAAAGAAGAAGAAAAGATCACCTGAACAATTGCCACTTTAAACAGGGTGTCTCTTAATCCAATCACAAGGGAAGCCACAGCCATCAGAGCAGGTCCAAGCACAACTTTCAGTCCTATTGCCACCATTGTCATCCTTGGCCCACATGCTATGATGCTTGACTCTGATGCCATAAACAGACCTGATATAAATGTCCACCAAGAAATATAAAAAAATTAAACCTTTTAATGCAACTTTAGAATTGGAGTGTTAAGTTATTTTCAAAACTCATATTCTCCAATAAGAAACAAGTGCCCCTCTCAAAATTCTGTGCTCAAAATCAGTAGTTCATAATAACAAGAAAACATGAATTATTGCTTTTACCTAGGCTGAACATTGCCATGCCAAGACCTCCATTGGACAATATTTCTATTGACTGATTAACAACTTCAGGCATATGTAATCCCCACCTGCAACAAGTTAACTAACCTTATTTGTCACCTTAATTATGATCAGGAATTAAATACAATAATCTCTTGAAATGACTAGAATGGAATGGGAAGACATGCTAATTACCTGAATTGTATGCTTGACCAAATAAAACCCAATAAAGTTGCATATGTATTAGGATTTCTGATTAGCTTCTTTCCTATTGTGACAAGAATGAGCAAGACCTTCGTTTTCCTTTTTATTCTAGGTTCTGCGTCCTCTTCTCCTTTTGATTGTACTTCACGAGCTGTGTCTGTTTCTCCATTTAACAGACAATTCATGAAAATAGAAATTAGACCATTTTCATTTCTGTGACAGTCTTATGGAGATATATTTGTACCTTAATTTTGTACCGCATACTATTTTGATGCACAATAGACATGCTATGGTGGCATAGGTGTTAGTTTAATTTAACTTAAGTGTTGTTAAAGCACTATAGCATATAACTTAATTAATAACAAAATTGGGTTTCAAAGGAATAAATATTCAAAGAGCATCCATCTGAAGAGGAAGAGAAAGGAAACTTCACATAGAAACATATAGAGACAGTTAAAATTTCAAAAATGATTTGTAGACACTTCCAATTTATTTAACGCCTAGAGATACAAAGAGTAAATACGATAGAAGATTTAATGTTATAACCAAAAAATTTGAAAGAAATAATGATAAGTGTTAAGGTATTTGAAATGATACGGTATACATTCAAATATAATTTCTCTTCAAAAAATTAAAGGGTTTTGGCCTCACTCAATATGATTGTCTTATATTACTTTATTTGTTTGAACATGATCGATTAATTAATTAACCAATAATATATGATGAAAATGCTAATCTTTACGTATTCGTACATGTACGAAAACTCTTATCACCCCATGCCCCACTGCCTTTGATTTCCCCCAAAGGCTTTATTTTTTATTTTCTAACTTAATATTCAACCAAAAACATTTGGAAACATGTTTCCATACTGTATTGTGCATTAGTTTTTTGTACTGTATAGCATTACTGATATATATACATGCATGGATATCAATTATGGCTTTAGAGTGTTGTTTGAGAGAAAATTAATGATATGAAGAAGAATGAAGAAACCGAAAGGAGGGATATTATTAACCAGAATGAAGAAAATTTATGTTTTGCTAAGAGCCTTGACAATTTTAACTTCACTACCATTTCCCTCTTTGTTTGACCTATATCAACCACTTCATAATTTTCACTTCTTACAAATGAATCTTAGAATTTGAGGTTAGAGTCTAACTCAATCCTACAAAATCAACTTGCAAGATGAGAGTTATCCCTTAGTATATACTTTAATTTGACTATATCATTAGTCAATGTGTGATTTCTGACAATGAAAATCAGCCAATTAATTATAAGCACTTACCTGATCCTTGTGATGGTGGTGCGGCTGCAGTAGGCCTTGTCTTGTTGACAGCATCAAGTTCATAAAGGAACAACAGCAAATTGTACCAAATCATGCTCTGCAAGAAAATAATCTGTGCAAGGAGAACAACTGCTTCACCCTTATACATAGCCTTCATGAGAGGGATTCCAAGAATCAAAGTGTTAGGAAGTGTTGTTAATGACAAACCAGTTATGATCCACTTCAAACCTCCTCGGCCACTGATCTTAGTGATTGCTATTAAGAGAAGAAATGCAAGCAATTTCTGGAGAAAGTCGGCATACATGAGTTTGAGGCTCATTTTGTAGATGATGTTGGAGGAAATGACTTGAAAAGACAAAAGTGGGATAGAGAACTTGGCCACAAATTTGTTTATGCCTGAACATTGATCTGGTGTGAAGATCTTCCACCATTTCACAGAAATGTAGGCCAGTATCATGGTCACATATAATGGGACAGTGGCTGCCACTATATGATAGGCATCGGCTAAGGAAATCATGATGGCTAGTGTTGGAAGGATATAGGGTCACCTACACCTTATTAAGCTCTATTACATGCTTTTTAGTCTATTTTGTCCTTGAATATTGAATGACTAGGATAGAGTAATTGGTTTATGAAACTTCTTCGGAGGCTTTCTTCTATATATTCAAATAGTGACTTAATAAGCTTTGCTTAGACCAAAAAGAAAAGCTTGTAGAGTTGTACCTGTAATTCGATTGGATTGCTAATTTTAGCTGCTTCTTTTTTCTTGCCTTTTTCCCGAGAATGAACCTTAGCGTAACAGTAAGGTTGCTTCTTTATGAACTCTATGTCACGAAGTTAAATATTGGAAACAACCCTTGTACTATGTGGAGTAATTATAATTAAGACAGCATATAATAGTAATTATCTTATAGGTGCAAGAAGTCTTAATCGTTGGATCATTCTTTCTTGTTTTTTCTTCTTTAATTCCTCCTTTGTAATCCGAGTTATTGTCTATCTGGAGTCTCTAACTTGGTTTTTGCAATGTGCATTAATATAGTTTGATTATTCTCTTAAATATTTTACTGCATGTGAGCATGTCTGTGATACCTATGAATTATTACCCCGGTTTAATGAATCTGATGATATTTGGTGTTTTAACTATGACTTGACAATTATGGATAGAAAAGCAGCTTAATCAATAATTAAAGTGAGGGCATTTAAGTCCACATGTGAGATATAAAAATTAGATTCCAATTTTCTTCTTGGCCTAGTCTTTCGGTACATAGGCTCTTTAGCAAAGCAGACCTAGGCAAGACCTGCATGCTGACAAATATGCAAAACACTATCAGACGAAAAAATCATGATCATATATAGTTCAATTATTTTTTAATGTAAAAGAACATAAATTCAAGTCCCTATTTTTCCATTCAGTTTTGTGTTCAGCCTTTGTCTGTTATCCCTAAGAACAATCTTCATTTAGGCACTCATGCAAATATCTTTGGGTTTAGACTTTTGTCTTTATGCTACACAAATTTCAGCTTAAAATTTCCTATAATATTGAACTTGAGATTTCTTTTTCTAATTTTTTATTTATTAAAACTTCTCAATGCTAGGAAGGAAGAATAAAGAAGTTAATTGCAAGTTAAGTAATGAAGGACTGTTAAGAACAGTGTGAAGAAGAATACTTTCTAATTTTGGTCAAAAGTGTTCCAGCTGCGAATTTACTTTCCAAAACGTGATTTTTTTGCCATAAAAAACCCATCATCTCTTTCTTCGGGCTGTCTCTGTATGAGAATAAAAATATCAATCCACCAAGAGGTCATTAAATTGTAATGGATGGGTAGAAAAAGCTCAACCCACCAAGGTCATTAAATTGCCTTTTCAACGAGGGACGATGCCAAACAGATCTGATTAGATAAATTTTGAATTAAATTGTAATAGATGGATAAAAAATAAATCATTTTATTTATGGTCGATCTATATGTTAAAAATGTATTGCAAAAATTTATTTCATTTATGAGTATCTAAAAAAAAATCCAATTAATCTATTATCTACTAGCATTTTTTTTATTATAAATGAATATATCCAGTCCATTTATTTAAAAAATATTATAATTTTTTTAATTTTTTTTATCAAATAATGCTCAATATTTATACATATTTATGTACCTAAACATTGTAGATGCAAGCGCCCCTTACAAGACTTATGAACTTTGGTCTACTTGATAGAATGAATTATAAATTATATTGGATGATTCATTATCCTTCCCATAACAAACATCAATAATTTCATTTTTATTATTTTTATAATTGAAAGAATTGGTTAGATTTATGCATGGTTAGATATATGTTGGATGATTCGTTATTCTTCCAAACAATAGCAAATATCAATATTCTAGTTAACCGCTAATTATATTTCACCCCCAAATTATATTATGCTGGTTTGATCAAAGTAATTGTGGTCAATTAAACTTTTCAAATTGCACACGACAGTGTAGTAATTTCGATAAAGCAAGTTTACAGTAGTCTTCCTTGGGGGATATTTGGTTGAGTACTGTACAAGCATCTTTATCCGCCTGCAATTAACGATGGGTTATATACTCCTCTTTTACTTTAAAGTCATATATGTATGTGTCTGTTTGAGAGAGAGCATATTTTCTGATATGCAAAAATTTCTTGTATTGACACTTCTCTCTTTCACATTAACCATTTAAATCATGTATATAACTCATTGTTAAATATAACATTTGCTTATTTTTAAGTGATTTCCACTAAAGAACTGGATAATTGTGTGAGACAAGAAAACTTATTGTTCAAACAAAGTTTCCGACAGAAAATGTTCCTAATCTTAATAGCTACACAATCCCCAAGTTGCAGGTCCGTCAATGTTGCCAAAGAAATTTGACTTAATCAATGTACCATAGAAAAGAAGTCTCGGAACCTCGAAGAATAAAGTAACTAAGAATTTTGTGTATGCATATTAAAATAATTTAACTTATACTAAGAATAATAGTACATTTTAAATTATTCGCCGCAAAAAGGTACAAACAACAATTTCTGCCTTTAACACTTAACTTTTTATATAAAATTATCAGCCATAATTATTTATATTCTGTTTTTGCACTTCCAATTATTCTCTCCGCCAACTTTCTTTTTACATCATGACATCCATTATATCTTTTTTTCTTCATTTCTTTTGGTCCCAGATCTCTTAAATTATGGGTTTCATAAGATCAATTTTCTAACACCATCAGTGTCATATAAATTTACATATATAGATGCATATAAGTATACGGAAAAAAGATTGTTTAGCCCTCTTGTGATATGTATATAATACAGGAAGATGAGAGAAAATGAAAAGATAACGTTATCCGGAAAAGTATGAGTTATCAAAGTTGTATGTGTATACATATACACACACATCACATTACACTTACACATTTTTTATTTTATCACTTACATACTAATATTGTATGATGTATATCTATATCTATATATATATATATATTTATAAGAAATATAAGAAGAATTAACTTATAATTTGTTGGGAAAATTAATCCAAATATTAATGTGAGTGAAAATTTAATAAATTTATTCTAAGAGGTAGTAAAATGTATAATGAGATTCATGTTAACAAGTATAGTCATTCACCACTCATATAACGAAAGAAGGTACCACTTAAGTGAGGAAAGGTATTGTAATAGAAAACATTTTTTAAGTTTGTCCAAAAAATTTGTATTTGTCAAACAGTGTTTTTTTAAGTTTATTCATTAAACTTGTAATGAAAAAGGTTTTCTCAAGTTTGTGTACAAAACTAATAATCTTATTTGAAATAGTAAATATTTGTTAAGATCTTACATGTGAACGAATGCAAGAAGTACGAATTACACATTAAAATTGTATTTTTTACTATTTCTATTTATGATTGATTGTGTGTGCCTGTATCCTTTATCCTAATACAACCTAAAGGAGATTTCACCCCAGCATAATTAACAATTTTCATATGTAAAATTATACATGAACGTGTGTTGCTATATACAGTGGCGGACCCAGAAATTTTTGTTTATGTCTGCACACTTAGAAACAGGGGTTTGGGGGTTCAGGGCAACGCCCCCAAAAATTTTTTTGTAAAGAAAATTTAAATAAATACTTTATGTACAAAATTATAAATCCGCTTAAAATATAGTTGTTTTTATAACAAAAAGCAGATAATAGTTTAACCAAACATTAAGCTCCCAAATTTTACCAATCATCCAAAACAAATATGAGAATATACTTCAGTACATCCATATATCATCATTCTATTTATAATGGTGAATAAAATCAACATTACCTGTACAAAAGGCGAATAAAATCACAACATTACCTGTACAAAAGGCGAGCAAAATCAAATTAAAGGTCCTCATCTCTAGAATATTAACTTGTTTGAGAATATCAAACCTAACATCAATCAATTGGAAGATATAAAAGTCATTCCCCATGGTGCCACTACTTACATTTATTAACCTTAGTTTGAAAATGCATGTGAGATCCCACCAAAAATACAAATTTACATAAAAAACATGTGTGTGTGTGCACGCATATAAAATAACAGATGTGAAAAATAACCTTTAAATCACTACCAAGTACCAACATGATCATATAGTTAACCTTAGTTTGAAAAAATGCATAAGGTGGTCTTCAAGCCACAATCACATAAAACTAAAACGCTAAAAGAAAGCAGCCCAACTCTATATATATATATAGCAAATCTTTCAAGCCATTATCAGTATCACCATAATCATCATAATTAGGAACCCCACATCCTCTACAACTTGAATCAAATTGTTTTTATTCGGAGTGCCCAAATCCAAGTTGTTTATATTTAAATATTTGATGTTAAATGAACCTCCATCATTATCAACAATCTAACCATCAACAGATGAAAGATCCAGGTTATACTCAATAGCTTTTCAAGCATATGACAGCAATGTTAAATAAACCCACTTGATGATATGTTCAAATTTTCACAGCAGCAAAACAGAGGAATATAAAAGTCAAAGTAGAGAGCAAATAACAGAGAAGTAGAAGTGGAGAGAAAAACCAGAACAGCAAGACTTCTTATGAAAAATAGAAGTGGAGAGCAAAACGCCAGGGATCACCCATCCCGCCGGACGCCGGTAAAGAATATTCCGATTTCGAAATCAAGTGCCTGAAATTATAAGAAGAACACGGATCGGAGAATTGAAAATGAAAATGCGATCGATCATCACGAACGCAGCAAAGAGCGAGTGCGATACCTTCGAAATGGTTCGCGCTTAGGAGTTAGGATCTAGCAAATCCAAAAGAGCTGAACCGACGGCGGCAGCGCGAAGCTTGAACGGACGAAGACGAACCTTGAACGGAAGCAAGAGCGAAGCCTCCCTGGAAGGCGCGACGCGCGACGCTTGAACGGACGAAGACAAGGCTTGAACGGAGGTCGCGAAGCTGGCAGGTAAACACGATGAAGCCGAGGTCGCGAGGTGTGGGCTGCCGCTACGGTCTACGGATGAAGAAAACCTAAAGAATGCCTAAATGAATCGACGCTGTTTTGTGGAAAAAAAAGAAGACATATTTTAATGTCTGCACGTGCGGTCATTGTTGGACCCCCCTGGGTCCGCCCCTGGCTGTATATATATATATATATAAGGAAGGAAGAAAGCGTGGAGTACGAATGGTTGCCACAATCCTGGTACATGTATATCTTGACTTTCAAGCCTCTTTCTGTTCTGCTAGCTGTTTGAAGGAAGGAATGTTTATTTATTTTATATAAATGTAAATTCGTTATAGGTGTTAAACAGCAGCTCTTCTTTCTGCTAAAGTTAAAGTTAGCTACTTAAGTTAATAATAAATAGTCGTTGCTGCAGCATGGAAGCTTTTGACCAGCCCTACCACTCACATAGTTAATGCTAAAATTAGTCTTTTTCCGAGCTATCTGATTAACTAGATATAGTCCTTGTCCATTCTTTAAATAAAGCCCTTTTTCTCGGTGATTCTGTACTATAAAGAACTGCATGCATCAATAGGTCTTTTTTTAATAAAAAAAGTAATGATGTATGTTAATTTAATTAATATATACCGGTTTGGACGTAAGCAGCATGCATAAGGTTTATTTAGAAAAGAACAAACAGAAATTTACTGACCTAACTCGTAACTAGTTATGAATAAAATAAAAGTATGCATGTAGTTAAAAAGTTAATTTAAATAATTAAAACTTGATTCAAAACTCTTGAACAATCCAGTTAACATAACTTTTCAATTGAAATTTTTTAAAAATTATGTTATTGGTATAAAATATTTATCATTTTTTTATAACTAATCTTTATCAAAATTGATTGATCATTTTTAGTGAAGTATTTTCTTTTAATTACATCTTTTTTTATCTACAAGTTCGAATCAAAGAAATTATTTAAGGAGATCCAATCTAAATTAATTTGGATTAACGATTAATTGATTTCTTTTTTTTTAATTTCAAATAACAAAATTAAGAATAACTACTCGAGAAATTTTAATTTAAAATTAACATTTAAAGTTAAAAGAATATTAAATGACTTTATCATCAAATTTAATATTTTTATTGCTAACCTTATTTTTAAAGTAACTCTTAAAATAAAAAATTTAGTGGACCCTAACTACATTCACTACCATATAAATGTGGTATAGATTTAATAATAAGAGCTAGCAATTTGACAGATATATACAACAAACAAGAGTGTACGGTCAAGCACGTAAAAAAAACAAGGCTTGCTAGTGTTTAAAAATACATAATGATCCCCAATATATATGGTGAAGCAAACTAAAAAAAGTATCATAATATTCATAAAATAGGCAACATAGCAAAACTCATTTAACCATATATATAACTGAGAAAGTAACTAGCTAAGACTAAAATGTACAGTCAAACACATCAAATTCCACCAAAGGCTATTCAATCGGACAATATTAATTCAAATTAAGAAATTAGTGGAGTTAATAATAATGAGAAGGTCTTGGCTAAGTTAACGGATTGACAGTCACCTGAAAGACACTTTTCTAAACCAAGTCTGAATGACATTGAAAATACCCCACAAATAGAATGGTTGCCCACTCTCCACGCTCCTAAATTTAGAAGTGCACCTTTCAATCTTCAAGTCATTACTATTTAAGCATGCACATTTTTCTTCTCTTAATAGCTCCCATCAAGCACTGTGCTGTGGACCTAAATTGCTTGGTTTTTATTGGTATTGGCGTGCTAAGGTCTACCCAGTGGACGCTAAAAGGCTCAAATAAACCGAAGGCCTTGGCCATCTTGCCTTCTAAACCAAGAGGAAAAAAAAAAGTTTTAGAATCTCAAACAAAACCAAAAAACAAAACTCCAAATAAAACAAAACAAAAACATAATAGGCATTGGAATAATGGCAGGATGTGCAAGTAAGGTTACCTTTATCTTCTTGGTTGCTTTTGCCATTTCTATTCCATGCCTTGAGGCGGGCATTGCTGAGTTTGACGATTATCTGAAAGCACAAGCTGGTGAGGCCCATGAGATGGCTCTTCGCTCCTACGACCCTGACCCTATAAACATTACAGCCGAGTTCAATATCCATGTTCATAGGTAAGTACTTATCATTATCAACTCTTCTCTCTAGTGTTGATTGACCGTAGACTATTACAATATTCAAATACACTCTTTAGTTCTATAAGATTGGGTGCACATTTGTTCTATTTAATCTCAAAAGTAACAGATGATAATAGTTTCAATATATCGTTAGTGTAGCATAATAAATCAACTAGTATAACACCTCGATATTGCACTGGACACATGAAATATTTTATGCTCATAATGCGTGATTGTCTCTAATTTAAATTTTTTTTTGCACATGGTGAGAATTAAATATGGATCCTTCCATTAAAAAGATGGTTTTAACACATCCGAATTCAATGAGATCTTACATCATTGTGTTAATTCTTTAGGTTGAGACACAGGTTTTTATGCATGTATTAATATTATTTGTGTATATAATGAAATGACATTCTATCATATGGTTTAATCATATGCTCAACGTGCGTAAAATGTTGATATCAAAAGATAAACCCTGCTTTGTTTGTCCACAATCGTTATTAACTCGCAATTTGTGGAGCAAGGCTTACAACTTCCTGTTTGTCCACGATTTCAATTTAAAAAAAGCAAAATCCTTGTTTTCTTTGCTCACAACTTTCTCATCACTTTGGTTTGTTATTTGCATACAAATTTAGGTTGATTATGAATTCTGTGACATATAAACTATCAATTCTCATTAAATTCTATGATATATTGACATATTCTTGTGATTAAATTTTCCTTGGTTGAAGTTAGTGTATCAATAACTAAATGATTGAACACAAGTGATTAAAGTGTTAAAATTAAGGTTGAATTGTTTGAATATTATTCGAATTAAATCTTTGACGAAAATAATTACCGACTAAACTTTACTTACCTCCTAATCAAATTTTAAATGAATCTGATTTCCTTTCTTTTGAATGGTTAAGACAAAAAAAAAAAATCAGTGCGATGATTTTGGCAAATACTTTGATGCAGGGCATTAATGGAGGAATCAAACGACACAAGAAGGGAACTACAGCAGAAATACCGTGGACCATGTTTGGCCACGAACCCAATCGATCGTTGTTGGAGGTGTAGGAAAGATTGGGCACAAGACCGTTATAGGTTAGCCAATTGTGCCAAGGGTTTCGGAAGAAGGGCCGTGGGAGGACTACACGGCAAAATCTACGTCGTCACCGATTCCTCTGATGACGAACCCATTGACCCTAGACCTGGGACTCTCAGGTACGGTGTTGTCCAAAGGAAACCACTGTGGATCATATTTGCACGCAGCATGGTCATCAGATTAAAGTTCGAGCTGTTGATTTCGTCGGACAAGACCATCGACGGCCGTGGCGCCAACGTGGTGATCAAGGATGGTGCTGGCCTTACCATGCAGTTTGTGAACAACATTATTATTCACGGGATTCGCATCCACAAGATCAAGTCCATGGAAGGTACCATGCTTAGGGACACGTGGAACCACGTTGGAATAAGAACAAGGTGTGATGGGGATGCTGTGTCCATTTTCGGTTCTACCAACATTTGGCTCGATCATCTTTCGCTGTCTGAGTGCGAGGATGGTCTCGTTGATATTGTTCAGGGCTCCACTGGAATCACCATCTCAAATTGCCACATGACCAAACATAACGATGTAAGTACTTAATTATATTCTTCCTTTCCCTTTTACCCTCATTTTTACTTAATATTTTGTTTTCCCTATTGATTATTGGTAGCTTAATTTTAAGGAGATATTTATTTGCACAAAACTTAGATGCGTAGATACTATCTATTGGCACTAGTGTTCTCCAAATATAATCAACATTTCATCTCAGTAATTATGGTTTCATCCCAGTCAATAATTATCAAGAGATGGAATTAAATGTCTATTTTGATTGATGCAATATCTAATTTGACAAATTCTATGGCACCCTTTGAAATTTAAGAATTTTGGTATTGCTATGGAGAAACTCTTGCTCCCATAGTGTACCTAAAACTCATTCTTGGTTCAAAAATTAACTAAACCAAAATCCTTACAATATATAGCAATTCTTATATAAGTTATATCATATTGAAAAAATGTTAATAACATACTTTCAAACAAACTCTCCCCTTTGCTTATAATTTGACAATTGACATGGTTAATTTGGATTATACATGTGTGTGAACATGAGTGTATGCGTGTGTATTCCAGGTAATGCTGTTTGGAGCTAGCGACACCTACGCCGGTGACAAGGTAATGCAAGTTACAGTGGCATTCAACCACTTTGGTCAGGGGCTGATCCAGAGAATGCCAAGGTGCAGATGGGGTTTCGTCCATGTGATAAACAATGATTACACTCACTGGCAGATGTACGCAATCGGTGGCAGCTCAGGGCCAACGATTCTGAGCCAGGGAAACCGGTTCATCGCGCCCAACAACAATGCCGCCAAGGAAATCACACACAGGGACTATGCTCCACCTGATGTGTGGAGCAAATGGCAGTGGAAATCAGAGAACGACCTCTTCATGAATGGGGCTACTTTTCTTCAGTCAGGAGCACCTCTTGGAAAGCTTCCATTCAACAAAGGGTTCATGATGAAACCTAGAGGTGGGACAGAAGCCAACAGGCTCACACGCTTTTCTGGTGCCCTAAATTGCAAGGTGGGTAAGCCTTGCTAGATTAATTAAGTTCATCAGACTTTTTTATTTGTCATGCTTAAAAAAAAGCAAACGACAATAAAACAATAATATGTATAAATAGGAAATCCTCTAGGGTCCATTGGTAAGCAGCACTAATTATGCTTTAGATTTAGAGTTTAGAGGATGTCTTTGACAATATTATTAGTAATCCCATGTTTTTAAGTGTAAATTGAAGTATGCATATACAATGTATTAATTAATTGTTGATATATATAAGGATGTAATAAGTAATAAAATAATGCAATATAATATCATATATGTATATAAATATAAACATGTTTCTTAAAAGTCAAACTATAAGTCTATAACATTTTTAATAAATAGGCCAGGTCTTATGCTGGGTAAGCCGTTTGGTTTATTTTCACCTGTTGTTGCCAATATTAACCACAATATGATTACTTCTAGAAATTTTATTGAGTAAATTGTTATTCTAGTCCGAAAGTTTAAAAGTGTAAAATGTTGTCACATATTAGTCTATAAAACAAAACAATTTCAAATGAGATTCTAAAAGTGCAATATGTCAATAACGTACATTAGTTCAAAATTTTAAAGAATGTGTGACTTATGTGATAATATATATTAACATATATTTAGGATCAAAATGACATTAAATTTAAAAACTAGGATAGAACTAATTTTTTAGGGATTTATTTAAAGATTTCTTAGTTTTAGTGATTAATTAATGTAACAACATATTAGACTTTTAAACACTAAAACAATAGTTTACTCAAACTTTCCTCAATTAATTTTACGTGTTCAAGATTTCTTACAAACTTAATCCCTCGTATCCTTATACTTGATTGTTGCCTTTCATTACAAGCAAACATAAAATTTCTGCTATCTTATAAACTTGGAAAACCATTATTTTCAGTCATTTTAATCGAAATTAAATATCTCAGCTAGTTGTATGTGAGGAAGATAATAATATCATTGCTACTGAATTTCATCAAACGACATGTTAAATCTTAAACTAATTAATCATGCAAAAGCTACTTAAACATTAAATCGGCATGTTGGTATATTCTTCGAATAATGTACCCGGATTAAAACCACAAAAATATAATAATTCTTTAATTTTAGGAGGACAATGACATATTGTCACATCCAGGATATATTACTATAGTTAAAGTAATTATTCTTCATTTTATACACTAAAAACCACGTCAAGCGTTGAAAGGCTAATTTGCTTTTGCTAACTTAATAAATTAAACTGGTCCGTATCAGTAAACCAATTGCAAATAAAAGACATAAAGATGCCAAGTTTTAAGCTCTTTATAAGCAGAACTTAATTTAAATATTTTGTGAGTATAATAAATTGTACATTTAATAATTAATTATTAGATTCTTTAATAAATTTAAAAATTAATAAATAAATTATCGAACTTATTAAATACTACAATCATACATTATTAAATACTACTAAGAAGTTTTATACTAACAATCCATTAAATTATAATTATAATAGTAATACATAAATAAATGACAAGCTGAATGAATATTATATGAGCTTTCAGTCATTGGAAACACCGTAAATTTTTGATAACGTGGTGTAAGCAAATTCTTTCCTGCGCCAAGAAAGATTCCAACTGGACAGAGATGAATCCAAGGTAAATACTATAATGCACCAAAGCATAAACCTTTTCTATTCAATATATTTTATTGCTAAATATAAAAGTCCACCTTTCCTTTTCCTGTAAGCTGTTTTGCTCACAACGAATTAAAATTGAAGAGAAGCATTCTGGATCTATTCTGTCAGCGACAAGTCAAACTTGCATTGTTTAATTACCAAATTGTTTGGCATCGGTATGCCTTCGATATCACTTTAAGGACTATTTTCCCTTTTCCAAAAGTATACATTTATAGCGTGTTTAAAAATTTGTTTGTTGAAAAATATAAAATTATATTTGAGTGTGAAAGTTATACTTATTAGTATCTTAAAATGACATACAAAATATAAAAAATCACATCCAATTAATGTATAAATTCAAACACATGCACTATTAGTAAAGTGCGAAGTTGTATCCACAAATTACAACTACTATGACATTTCTTTCTTTCTCTATTATAATAAAACCCCAATAAGATTCTAATCTAAACTTCCATTATGAGAAAACATATTTCAAATTATACCAGATAAATACTCGATCCAGGTGATTATTTAAGAACATTCTGATAAAACCTTTAGGATATTGAAATATAGTTATTAGAGGTTTCAGGTATTCGGTTTTGCCAAATACTCGAGTATCCATTATCCTAACCTTCAAGATAGCTTATGTTTATCAGTATCAGGTATTTAGCCTTGTCAAATACCTGAGTACCATGATTATCCTATCCTTCAAAAGATAGCTTGTTTATCCGCATCAGGTATTTGAGTCTACCGAATACTTGAGTACATGTTATCCTAGTCTCCAAGACAACTTTTGTTTACTAGTATCAAGTATTCGACCTTGTCGAATACCTGAGTGCCATGAGTATCCTATCCAGAGGTTATCCTTTGTTGAGTAGTGCCAGATATTCGATCGAGCCGAATACCTAATACTATTATTATTACCTTGAGGATGATTGTCTTCTGTTCATATCAATGTTAGGTATTTGGCTAAGCAAAAAAAACCTGACACCTTATCATACTCTATAGGATAGTGTTTGGATATTTGACATGGTTGAATACTAAACACTCTCACCTTGCCTATAATTATTTGCTTAAAGAAAATACTTCCTAGATTGATCAATAAATAACCATTAGGAGTTAATTAGCTTTCTAATGATAATTAGAGATACATTACCTAAAAATGATAATTTTGTGAAAGGGCTCATAGGTCCAAAGCCCAATAAGGTATATAAAAATAATTATATGAATATCGAGAGATAAGACACTATTGATACTTATTTATTACTCTCATTTATTATTCTTAATTGGGACTGAGGTTGGAGTGCCTTTTCCAAATACCTTACCTTTCCACCTGTCAAATACTATTTGGAGAAAGAACATCACCTAGAGGACTTACACGAAGAGAAAATTTATCTGTTTCCTCCGTGTAGGTACACAAACTAAAAGGCAATTATTTTAGTGAAGGTAATTAAAAGGGCACGAGTAATTGTGTTATTTTACCGGTCATAAGTAACTTAGGTGCTTATTTTCACCAATATTAATTAAGACCGCTTGCTATTCATATAATCTCCTAATCCCATGATAAAAGTAAAATGTTGGTTAAAAACGACTAGGCTTGCCGGAGATAAACAATGCAAGAGAAAAACAAAGATAAACAATTTCAATTCACCTAGCCTGCTTGATGGGGTATTGGTTTCCTTACAGAAACACACCCATTAGGCAGCAATTTGTCAACGTAACGCTACTATTTAGTAATCCTGGTCAAAACTGAAAAACATTCAGTAATTTAAAAGCATAAATAATATATATATTTACGTTGCATTTACCGTGGTACTATAGAAAGTGAATAATGCTAATAAACTATGTACACACACCTATTTTATTATAGTAGGTCAATGTCTTCTCAGAGTTTTGGTTCATAGATAAGTCCTACTATCAAATGAAAATGTGGGTGTGAATATGAAAATTTTGGCACATGACTATCATTTTGAAAGGGGATTGCTTATTTATTATATGGGTATGGGAGGCTAGAATTCTCACGAAGCAAACTCAAGACTCATGGACTTTGAGCTGGCAATAGGGACAACATAAACCTGTCCTCTAATTTCCCCGTAATTATCGCCCTCCTTGTTTTTAACTTCAATATTGTAGCTCACAATAAATACCAAAACATAATAAGAACAAATTAATCATGCAAATTAAAAGAACAACACACACCTCACACACATTGCATAGAGTTAAGCTCAGTTGAGAAGGGATAAAAAGAGACTCTACCAAACAGTTAGAACATCACAATACAAAAGAAATGGCAATGATGAAAGAGAATATTATTGAAGTGAGCCTTGGAAGGAGCCAAATGTCTATGGTAGAAGGTGAGTTCCAAGGAACACGGGGTGTCAAGAGACGACGAAGAGAGGTTGCTGCAGCAGCAAGCAGTGGAGATGATAACCACCACCGGCAGTTACCACAGCAAGAAGTTGGTGAAAATTCTTCAATCAGCACAACAAAGAGAAGCTCAAGATTTCGCGGTGTTAGCAGGTCATATAAGAAGGAATTTCCAATTGTTCTATAGTTTCAAAGAGCACTAACTAGTTTTGTCTTTTGTTTAATTTGCTAATCCTAATTAGACTGTAAACAGACATAAATGGACGGGTCGGTATGAAGCTCACTTGTGGGACAAACTCTCATGGAACATAACACAGAAGAAGAAAGGGAAGCAAGGTATAGAGTTCCTCCTTTTTGGCTTGAGCATCAACTCAATATATTGCCTACCTTTTCTCGTTCACTTGCTTCTCCTTGCTAACATGCTAACATGTTTTGATGTTCATCCTTTCCTTTTGGAACTTGAACTGGAATTGGGATTGATTAACAGTTTACCTCGGTGAGCAGCTTGATTATGAGAGCCAAGATTTTGGTTAATCATTCTGTCAATCATGTATAACATGATGATAAGATGTTATTTTTTAAATATTGCAGGGGCTTATGATGAAGAAGAATCTGCTGCCAGAGCATATGATTTAGCTGCACTTAAGTATTGGGGAAATTTAACTTTCACCAATTTTCCAGTAAGATGATAGTAATTACCTATGATTAATATGAAATAACAGACTATATTTTTGTTTAGACGCAGATGATTTATCTAATGCTCCTTATACTTTCAACAGATATCAGATTATGAGAAAGAGATAGAAATAATGCACACTATGACCAAAGAGGAGTATTTGGCCACTTTAAGGAGGTAAATACTTGTGATTTAGTTCTCTTGGAAACCTTGAGAAGGGGCAGAGAAGTAACTGCAGTTTTATACTTCATAAGAGATAGCCATAGTACTATAGTAGTGTTTGCAGCAGATAAAGTTGTATAGAATTTGATATTATATATGATTTTTTGACTTTGGTTATTTTGAAATTGATTTTACAGAAAGAGCAGTGGCTTTTCAAGAGGTGTATCAAAGTATCGGGGCGTTGCAAGGTAGATTAGTTTGATGAATAAAACATGAATTGGCTTCTGAATTGTTGCTTGTGAAGATGAATCACTAACATGTGGTGAATGTTTTGCAGGCACCACCACAATGGTAGATGGGAAGCAAGAATAGGAAGGGTTTTTGGAAACAAATATCTCTACCTTGGCACCTACAGTAAGTTACATCTCCACAAGCCATTATGGTGTTGTCACAAACACACAAAATAAAGATATAGTTTTGCTTCTTTCATTCATTAGCCTCTGAATAGCATATTTTGTTGACCAACATAGGCACCCAAGAGGAAGCTGCGCGTGCTTATGACATAGCAGCCATTGAATACAGAGGAATTCATGCTGTAACAAACTTTGATTTGAGCACTTACATAAAATGGTTAAAGCCTTCAGGAGGAGGCACCCCAGAAGCAAATCTTGAATCACATGCAGTACTAGAGCATCAAAAGTTGGCATCCCAGTCTAACTATGCTCTAACAGAAGAGTCTAAGTCTTTGGTCCTTCACAACTGTTTTATCAGTCCAGATTCTCTGGATTCGCCTGTAAAGCATGAAAGTTTTGGAAACAAAACCTACCAATTCTCAAGCAACAATTCATCTTCTCCCACTGCACTTGGTCTCCTTCTGCGCTCTTCGTTATTTAGAGAATTGGTTGAAAAGAATTCAAATGTTTCTGGAGAAGAAGCTGATGGGGAAGTCACAAAGGATCAACAGCCACAAGTAGCTAGCGATGATGATCTGGATGGAATCTTCTTCGATAGCTTTGGTGATATTCCATTTGTGTGTGATCCCACTAGATACAACTTGGAATTGCAGGAAAGAGACCTGCACTCAATATTTTGAACATAGATTGTGTAGATTTTGCCCTCAATTTGTCTTGATCTCAGTTCCTTACAATTTTGGACAAGAGAATAATGATAATTGTTAAGAAAACAGGCTTGATAACGGGAACATGTACATGGAAGTTCTGCTCAACAAAAAGCAATCACCTCATGATATGTTTCAAAATAGGGTTTAAATTATGGTTTTGGTTGTTGCTGCATAAGGGTGACGGTTGAAGGCTGATGCAGGTCAATTGCGATTGCTGCAGTCCATAATCAAGGTCTAGTGTAAATAGTTAAATTGCATCAATACATGCTTTTCATTATATAGTGTAAATAAGTAAATCAAACATTAAAAAGGAAGTATATTATTACACTAAAGCAATAGGATGTCTTTCATTACACAACTGAATAATTTGTTGCAACCATTTCACTCACCATTCAAATGGAGGGGAACAAAAACACAACTTTCTCATACTTTTGTTGTTGTTCCCATATTTGAATTGCATATATGTACGTGTTCTGGTTAAGTATGAAGTATCTGTTATGTTTGTAAACTTTGTCATATAACATTGGTACAATGTAATCACAGGAGCAAGCATAAAAAGAAGACAACAGCTAAAGTGAATAAAACACTGTTTTACAAAACAGACTCTTGCTAAATGCAATTACAATAACTGAAGAAAAGGAGTACAATGAAAACCACAAATTAATACAAGGAAAAAAAAGCGCTCAGAAAATCTCTTGTTTCCAACTCAACAAATCCTTTTAAGCCAATGCCACTCCCGCAAAAAGTCCACCCCCATACCCAATCAGAATCACTTTCCAGTCAAATTCACCAAAAAATCATGAGTCATGATCACCATCAGAGGTAGGTGCAGTAAATGGTAGTAGCCCTGTATGATCCTCACATTTCTTGAATAATTGATTCCCACAAAGTCCTTGGTTTCCCTCAAATGAACTGTCTTCAGTGCCTTGGAATGTAGCAAACTGTTTAGTCAGTGGTATTGGACCTGAGAGGTTGTTAAAGGACACATTAAAGTACGAAAGAAAGGAATAGTTGTGCCAATTGTTGAGGAATCTTCCCTGATAAACTATTGAGAGAAAGGTCCAACGCTTCAAATATCCTTTTTCCACTAGTTAATGACAATTTATTGTAAGATAATCTAACAAAAAATATCCTTTTGAGCATTAGAAACTTGTCAACCTCTAATTCTCCCACCAACATATCATAGGCCATAGAGAAAACTTCTAGGTTCTCAAGTTTGAAAAGGGAGTTTGGAATTGCACCCTGAAGATTATTTTCTGCAAGATTCATGTAAGCTAAATTAGTTAGGTTCCTTATCCAAGATGTAATTTGTCCACTTAAATTGCTGTGATGTAGGGATAACGCAGATAGCTGGGTGAGATTTGCAAAAGCCAATATTTACAAACTCTAGACCCAAATTATCTATTCTTGACAGCTTAAAAATCCATGAGATAGTGTCAGTAGTAAATTCATTCAAACCAACTCTCAGGGTGTGTAATTTGGTATGATATACCAAGAATGAAGAAAGGTGGCCCTTGAATTTGTTGTGTGTAATATCTAGAAACGTAAGCTGAGAAAGGTTTCCACATGAAGAAGCAATAGACCCCAAAAAATTGCAAAATGGAATTGATAGCCAATTCAGAGACTTGAGATTTCCAATGGATGCAGGTAGTGAACCATAAAAACTTGTCTCCTGTAGGTTTAATGACGTAATTTGCACACTTGAAGAAAAATCAGGAAATTTACCAGTGAGATATTCATTATTTCCCAAATCCAGGCATCTCAATTTGGGAAGATGGAATATTACAGCTGGAAATTCCCCATATATATCACAATGGTGAAGCGAGAGTAGTTGCAAAGAAGTAATATTTGGAAATATATAAGGTACAAACGACGAAAGGGTCACATAATTAAGATGAAGAATTTCTAGATTAGTTGAGTTTTGAATTAGGCTTCTTAGAGTGGATATTTCGAGACTCAAAAGATTGATTGCAGATAGAGAATAATATGCACTACATAGATCAAGTGACAGTAACTTGGACTAATGTGAAATCTGATGTGGGATTTCACCAGAAAAATTAGCTACAGAAAGGTTTAGATATCTTAACTGTGAAAGCTCACCAATGCTCGATGGGATTTGACATTGATTGAAGTGATTATCAGCAAGATCAAGACTTTGAAGGTGTTTGAGGTGAAAGAGGCTGCTATTAGCATCCATTGTACCAAAAAATCTGACTGCTACTTAGATCAATGCGAACGACATGACCTGCTTTCTCATCACATTGAATGCCATCCCATGAGCAGCAATCAGTGGTTGCATTCCAAGATTCTATTTTAGGATAACTGAAAGGATTATAAGAAGACTTACTAATAAAAAACCTTTCCTTAATTTGCATCAAATCAAGGCATGACTTTCATCTTTGTGGCATCTTGTAGGATGAACAAAAGGACAATCAGTAACTGTGATTGAAGACAGTGAATAAAGCAAGAAAAACTGTACTGAGAGAGCAAAGGAACACCAAAACCCCATTGTATCTTTCAACAATTTATAAGCTAAAATTTTCACATAAACAGCAAGATGCACTCAATGGTATTTATATTCAATTAATCGATTGCTTATGAAAAAATATCTAATTGATAACGTGCATTGACCGTTATTAGCTAGAATGAAAATGTTTAGTCAGGAACAGAGTCATGCATTAAATTGGCTAAGAAAACTATGGGTGCTGGTCCATTTCTAGTCTTTACCTTAATTGTGAAGCTAACTTCAACTCCAATACAAAAAGTTTTCCCGTTAAATCTATATTAGTGTTTACACCCATAACTTGGCTGTTTATGTATTTGAGTTGTCCTTACTTCATTTTATCCGTGTTCCTATAAAATTTCAAGTATGCATTTTATAGAGCAATACATAAATTTAGTTCGCCAAATAAGTATCCGTAATCAATTTAACTAGTCCTTGAATTAAGGAAAATTGAAAAATTGTTATGAATAATAAGAGAGAGAAACGTGATAAAGAATTTTTTAAAATTGTAAAATAATGATAACTAAACAAAAATATTGATATGATAAAATTATGTTATTAAATGTTGATCAAGTCACTTACTTGTACTGGTAAATGTAGGGCTTGATTATGTCACTTGTACTGATGTATTGTAAATGAATAAATACATAAATGTATTTTAAATGAAATTCAATGGTTAAGATGGTACAATATCTATTTGGAGTCTAATCCGAAGTTAGACTTTCTCAATTCTGAGTTTTTGATCGTTTGCATGTCTGTGTTTACTTGTCACTAATACTTTAATTAGACCCCACTATTGCAACTAGAATCAGTGGGAAAATGGCAAAAAGAAAAAAATGAATTTTATTTTTATAATTGTGTTTGAAAGTTATCATCAAGGTTTACCTAAATTGAAAAAAAACTTGGAAAAACTTCCTTCATAGAAAATAGTCTATGGAAACCAAATTTGAATCGGAGTCAGTCATTGCTAGAAGATTATATAAAACAGGGTATAAGAGTAATGTTGTCAAGATCGCGAGTATGATCGCATACGCGTACGATATTGCGATTTTCAGAGGGAGGCACGAGCAAACTCAGAGGGAGGATCGGTGCCGAATCGCGCGTTTGCACGCGAGTTGGACGGATTGTCGATCCGTTTCGATCCCAGGTGGGGGAAAAAAAAATCTAGCTTCGCGGGTCGGGTTCAATCCGATTTGAAACTTACCTTTTAGTTTTGCTCGAGGCTTTGGAACTCAGAATCTCTTCCCCTACCTCCTCAACAATATCATCCATCAACAAGGGTGTGGGAGGAGGGGGCGCGGTCGAGGGAGACAGGGAGGCAGAGGTCGAGGGCCTTGAACTAGAGGTGTGGGGAATACGCACAGTTTCTGGCGCGAGCAGGCGTCGTGGAGGAGGGGTGAGGATGGGAGGGAGAGGAGGGCGGAGACGGCATGGAGGGACGTGGTTTGAGTGTGGCCGCGGCGACGGGTGACGGAGACGGCCTCGTCGAGGGCGCGTCCGGCGGTGGAAGTTAGGCATTGGCGCGCGGCTGCCACGGGCGTCGGCATAGGGAGTGAGAGTGAGGTGTGGTGTGGTGTGGTGCGTTCTGTCGAAGGAAGCTTCTGAGGTATCCTATTTATAGCTTACACTTTTCACTTTTATTTTTTTTCCCCTGTTCCTTTTGATGTCCGACTCCGACACTCAAACAGAGCCCAAGTGCCAACTTACTTTACATAATTTTTTTTAAAAAATAATTTGAAAACATATAAACTTATTTTAGAGAAAGAATAATAAACCAACAAGTGTTTGTATAAGTGATTTTAGACCCAGGTCTCTTAATCAGGATTTTAAGTTCGAGTATGATAAATGGAACATGATATAAAAAAAGGAGAAAGGATAATAATTTATATTGTAGTGTTATAGTTGTTTTTGGCTAGATCTTGATATTGTATATATTTGTGAACTTCAACTATGTACATATTATTTGTGTTTGACCAAGCACGTATATACATGTGTATATTTATAATTTTACATACACACGTAACTCTTACGTTCCAAGTTATGATCCTCGAGTCACGATCTTTTACCCTCCTTCCGATCCTCGAGTTTGACAACATTGTATAAGACTGAACATAAAATAGCTATCAGACGAAGCTATAAACTGAAAATATTACCTTTTGTCTTTGGTTATTTTGAAATTGATTGTTGCAAGTGGTGTACCGAAGTATAGGGGTGCTGAATTGTTGCTTGTGAAGATGAATCACTAATGCGTGTTGAATGTTTCACAGGCACCACTATGGACTATGATAGATGGAAAGCAAGAATAGGAAGGGTTTTTGTAAACAAAATATCTCTACCTAGGCACATACAGTGTAATATCACTAAATTTAATTAAGGTAATTTTGGGTGATATTTGCATAATTAAGCAAATTTACGAAAGTAAGGGTATTTTGGTCTTTATCAGAGGTAAGGTGTATTAAGTAATTACTATTCTGGCTTCTTCTCCACTCTCAAGCTCTCTTCTAGCCATTTCCACTTGTTTAGTGGTTGAAATCACAAAGCAAGCAAGGAAGAAAGCCTTTTTCTTTGTTCTGTTGTTTTTGAGCCTTGGTGTTGGTGATTTGACGAAAAGAGTGGGTTTTGAATCTGCCCATTTTCGTTCGGCGCCGCTAAACCGTGATTGGAAGCCATAGAGTGCTGGTCTACCCTCTAATTTGGTCAATTGAATACTAAGGTTGGTAATCTCCTCCTATTTCTCCTTGATTCTTGAGGTTAGGGTTAGGGTTTGGAGTGAGATTGATGAATGTTGAGTTTTAAGAGGGTGAGACAGTTTTGATGTATGATTTGGAGTGTGTAGAAGTTGATTTTAAGTTGAAATGGTGTTCTACACATAAATCATGCATGGATGTTCATGACAGCCAAGAAAACCTATTTGGACAGTTCTGGTGTTTTGTCCATAGCAGGAGCTATCGGTGTCCAAATGATCTAAAACCAGTGCCATTTGAAATCTAAGAGAGTTAGGTCTATTCTGGAATTTTCGTGCTATTTTTGGAGACTCCCAGAAATTGTGGTGCAGAGTTATAACAGACTGTTATACTCTGTTTTTAGCAGATTTTTCTGCTGCAGAGGTCAATTTTACAGAAATCATAAATTTGTCTAGGATGATCCAAATCGAGTGATTCCAGTGGCAATAGAAAGATGGGTATGTGAACTTCATGCCTGTAAAATATCAAGTCATTTGGACGAGTATCCTGGTGTTGGCTGTCGTTGAAAGATGGCTGTTTGAGCTGGTATGTTGCTGTCAGCATTATTTTAGTGCGTGACAGTTCTGGTTTTCTGTTTGCTGCAGAGGCTGTGATTCATGGAATTTGATGAAACCAGTTTTGTTTAAAAGATGAGAGATATATCTTGATGCCTCTAAATTCTCGTGATTTTAGGAGTTTCCCACAAGGATTTGTGATTTTTCCAAGTGGGTGTAAAATCTACAGAATTTTATGCAGCAGTTTATGCTTTTCCGTATGTTTTGCTAGAAATAAATGCTTTGTACGGATAGGATGGTGATTGATTTTGCTTGTGTGCCTTTGTATAGGGCATGACACCGAGGGTGTCAGTGGCGTAGCCCACAGTTTTGGGATTGGACAACAGAACACTGCGTAGCCAGGTAAGTTCTTGGTTTCTTGGGAGTGTTTCCCACTGCTGTGTTCCACCATACTCCGAGGGAGTGATGGTTGCATTCATGATGCATGCATTGAATTGGTTGTTGCTTTCTCATAATGATATGTATGCATACTTCTATGCTTGGTATGTATGGTTACCTGTTGAATAGATCTTCTGGCCAGTTAAATAGATATGGACCTCCCTAGGAGAAGAGCGCACCTCCTAGCTTGGTTTGCTCTTGGGTGATGATGATCCCTTAAGACCAAGAGATAGGTGGTCCCGTCGCGGTTGAAGCCTATTCTCGGAGGTGCCATATACGTGCGTCCATACGTAAGGGGTAGCTCCCGATGGGATGACACGGGTGTGAGTTCCGGTCTCACACTGAGGACTGAGAGTCCTGATGCTGATGATGATGCATCTTTGGCGGCGTAGTTCTGCAGATATACATTAGAGCTAGATGATTGGCTATGTATTGTTATGAGGGCCGAGAGGTCATTGATTGTGATGCCTTGGATGCTGTGTGTCATGAAAGTGAGCCAGGTTGGAGGAGATGCCTCCAAGGACCCTGAGCTTACTGAGATGTGTATCTCATCCCGTGTGGGGATTATGTTTTTGCAGGAGACTCATCTGGCAGAGATGACGGTTCCCAGGGCAGAAGGCCTCAGTAGGGACAACTGTTGCAGCATTTTGCGAGCTGGGAGACTCATTTTGTATATGTTGATATACCTTGTACCCCTGTAGAGGGAAGACATATGTGTGTGCACATATTGTGGTTATGTTTATGTTTCTCCTGCTGTATCTGTTGAGTTACTTGGTTATCTGCCTTTATGTTATCTGGATCTGAGGGGCTAGTGTTGTTTATGGCATTTCCGTTCTGTGGGTGATATACCGTACATAATGAATCAAGAAATATAGTTTAAAAATGAAATCGCTTCCGCGGCTTTTTAATTAAAGTAATTACTGCGCTTATCTGATAAAATAATTGTTAATACACCGGATGCATACAGGGTGTTACATACAGCAAAGTTAAATCTCCACAAGCCATCATGATGTAGTCACAAACACACGTAAAACAAAGATATAGTTATGCTTCTTTCATTCATTAGCCCCTGAATAGCATATTTTGTTAACCAGCACAGGCACCCAAGAGGAAGCTGAGTGTGCTTATGACAGCAGCCATTGAGTACAGCGGGATTCATGCTGTCACAAACTTTGATTTAAGCACTTAATACAATGGTTAAAGCCTGCAGGAGGAAGCACCATAGAAGCAAAACTTGGATCAAATGCAGTGGTAGAGTCTCAAAAGGTGACATCCTCACCTAAGTATGGTCTAGCAGAAGAGTCTAAGTCTTTGGCCCTTCAGAATAGTTTTTTCAGTCTAGATTCTCTGAATTCCTCTGTAAGGCAAGAAAATTTTGGAAACAAAACCTTCCGCACTCTTTGTTATTTAGAATTAGTTGAAAAGAATATGAATGTATTTGGAGATGAAGCTAATAGGGAAGTCACTATGGAATGAAGGATCAACATCCACAATAGCTAGTGATGATGATCTTGGTGGAATCTTCTATGGTAGCATTGCTGATATCCCATTTGTCTTTGATCCCAATAGATACAATTTGGAATTTCAAGAAGAGACCTGCACTCAATAATCATATATCACATGTTTCAATTTAGTAACAGTAGCGTGAACAACCATGGAAGACTTATTGTTTTTCAATTTATACTGATCTCAGTTACTTTTAATTTTGGAAAGAGAATAATGATAGTTGTTATGAGATAGGGTGAATATGTACATGGAAGCCATATCCTGCTTAACAAAAAGCAACCCCACCCCCCCCCCCCCCCCCTCAAGTGTAAAAAAGTTAATCGAACACTAAAGGGAAGGAGAGTCTTGGATTACGTTAAAGCTCTAGGATTTCTTTCATTATGCAACTGAATCATTTGGTGCAACCATTTTGCTCACCATTCGAATGGAGTGGAACAAACAACAACTTTCACATCCATTTGTTGCTGTTCCCATATTTGGATTAAAGATCAAAAGAAGTTGGTTACACAACTGGTTAGGTAATGTTTGACATGTTGGAAAAAAGTGACAGTAAAAAGAAAGCCAAAATTTACTGTTATACGTACTGCAGTTTCACAATATATATATATATATATATATATATATATATATATATATATCTTCTTCATTATTACATCAACAACCTGCTTGATTAATTTTTCTTATTACCGTGAGTTGGGTTTTTGGTGATTTGTAACTGTATTTCTTAGTTGAAATTTAGTTTTCTATGCATGTGTGCATATGTTCTGGTAAGCTCATGAAACTAGCTAGCTTTTCTGTTTGTAAAAAAATTGTAATAGAGGTATACATGAATATCGTTTATATGTGTATGACTGTATTCTTTTAATTTGTGCAACTTGAGCAGGCTTATCCGTCTCGATTGGTTATTCAATTCTACAAATACTAGTAATCGAATAAACTTTTCCTATAGATATTGTTAAATTGGACTTCGTATAGTATTTTTAATAGTAGATGTTACAAATGGCATGAGTAATCAAGGATAAAGTTGACACAAAGAACTATTGTTCTTATTCATGCTTTTTACATTAATTTTCCTGCCTACTTATTTAAACTCTTGCTATTACCTGTTGTGTTATGTAGATGGTGAATTAGAGCACAGTACGCACATAGAAGAAAAATAAGTATTTCAACATCTTTTAGTCTCGTTAAAAAAATGCAATATAGTAAATCAAGTAGATATTGCATATAGGCTATATATGTTGTAGCATAATAGTACAGTACAATGTAATCACTCGAGCAAATAGAAAAGAAGACAACAACTAAACTGCATAATTAAAAAACATTTCAACGAAGCGCACTCTCGCTAAATGAAATTACAAGAACTTAAAAAGAAAAGGAGAACAATGAAAACCACAAATACTAAGGCAAGGGGGTCCCACAAGACATTTATTTTTGTTTCCTTTTCAACAAACCCTTTTAAGCCATGCAAACATCTCATGATTGAAAGTGCTTTCCAATGCCACTCCCACAGTAAGTCCGTCCCCATAACCAATCAGAACAACATTCCAGTCAAACTCAATGAAAAATCCTGAGTCTTGATCATCATCAGAGGCTGAAGATCAAGCAAACGGTGTCCCTTCATCATCCTCACATTTCTTCAATAATTGATTTCCACACAGTCCTTGGTTAACCTCAAATGAACTTCCTTGGAATGTACCAAACTGCTTAGTCTGTTGTATAATACCTGAGAGGTTGTTAAAGGACACATGGCCATCCTTTGTTAAACATTGTAAATGAATATCTATAATCATCCACAAACCGTACCTACCCAACCACGTTATGGTCATATAATCCTCATACAGTAATTGACTCTTGTTGGAAGCTTCCATGGATTTCCAATTCTGGATTGTTTGTGAGGGCAAACTTCCAGAGAACTGATTGTGAGAAAAATCAATTATGTGCAGTTTGGGAAATGTGCATGTTGTAGTGCAGCTTGGTAAGATTTGCCAAGAATGAAGAAAGATGGCCCTTGAATGTGTTGTTTGCAATAGAAATGTAAGCTGAGAGAGGTTTCCGAACGAAGAAGGAATAGTCCCTGAAAAATTGCATTGAGAAGTTGATAACCAAGTCAAAGACTTGAGATTTCCAATAGATGCAGGTAGTGTACCACAGAAACTTGTGGAAGCGAGTTTTAAGATGGTAATTTGTGCAATTGAATGAAAATCTGGAAATTTACCACTGAGGTTTAGATTATTTCTGAAATCCAGATATCTCAAGTTTGGAAGATGGAATATTCCAGCTGGAAATTCCCCATATAGTTCACAATTGTAAAGAGAGAGTTGACGCAAACATGTAAGATTTGTGAATATACCAGGTACGGAAGATGAAATGGTTACCAGATCAAGAAGTATTTCAAGATTAGTTGAGTTTTGAATTAAGCTTCTTAGAGTGGATATTTTCAAACTCAAAAGATAGTCTACATTGTCAGAATCAGAATGAAACGTCCCACATATATCAACAGACAGTAACTCGGACAATTAATCGTGAAACTTGTTGTGGGATTTCACCAAAAAAATAGGCTTGAGAAAGGTTCAGATACCTTAACTGTGAAAGCTCACCAATCCTAGAAGGAATTTGAGAGTAATTGAAGTGATTATCAGCAAGATCAAGGCGTTGAAGAAGTTTGAGGTGAAAGAGGCTGCTATTAGCATCCATTGTACCATAGATGTGAGTGCTACTGAGATCAACGCCAATGACCATGAGCTGTGTGGTGATCACATTGAATGCCATCCCATGAGTAGCAATCAGTGGTTGTATTCCAAGATGCTATTTTAGGATAACTAAAAGGATTAGAAGAAGCAGACTTATTAATAACAAACCTTTCCTTAAATTGCAACAAGGCATGGCTTTCAATTTCATGACATCTTTTTGGAGGAACTACAAGGAGATAATTAGCTGTGAATGAAAACAGTGAATAAAGCAACAGAAATTCTATTGACAGGCCAAAAGACCACCTAAACCACATTAAATCTTTTAATAATTTATAAGCTGAAGTGCTCACATAAACAGTTAGATGCACTAAGTGGTATTTATTCTCAATTAATCGAATTCATGCAAAAATATCTTGTCACATGCATTGTCGTTTAATAGAAATGTAAATGTTTAGTTATGAAAATAATAATCATGTGCATTTTGGTTAAGAAAATTATGCCAACCGTTTATTTCTAGTCTTTGCCTTAATCGTGAAACTAACTTCATCAACTCCAATCCATGAAGTATTCCCATTAAATTCACGTTTCTGATGTGTCTATAGTCAATATCCACTTGGCTTTTACATAACGCTCTGCGATAATGATCAGTTCCTCCTGAACCAATGAAAACTAAAAGTTATTATGAATAATAAGATAGAAAAGCATAACAAAGATTATTTTAAAATGTTAGAATGATGCTCAACTAAAATGTTGGACACAAATAAGAAATTGAAGTTAAATGTTAAGTAACTTACATATGTAACGTATACGTAGGGATGGGGCTACAGATTTATATATTATAAACAAATAAATAGATAGATATAATATTTTTATTTATTTAACTCAATAGCTATAGTGGTACAAGCTCTATTTGAAAATTTATCTGATAGTGAGATTTTCTTCACTATCATCCTATAACCTTTTTGTCCATTCCAAGTTTTTGGTTTGTTTGTAATCGTATGTCTGTTTACTGTATGTTTACTTGTCTCTAAGACTTTAATTATGCAATAAATAGTTGAGGCACTCATCACGGCTAAATTAATCCTTTTAACATGAAATAAACTAATTGTAAACATTTTTTTAAAACAGTAATATTATCAAATTATCATAACTCAAATATCTTATATTACATGATAAATAAAATGTCACAACTAAATTAAACATTGTATTGTAAAAAAATTATTAAATAATATCAAACTACTATTTTTAGTTTTTTATTGCTGGGTCTGCCGTAAAGGAAACCAGACAGAGAGTGACTCCTTGGTGGAAAAACAAAGCACATAGCCTTTGGGAGGATTGGTACCAGCGAAGAAACTGGAGAAGAGTGAGAAATATTAAGTAAAAAGGAGCACAAAGTCCACAAAGTATTTTTATAATACCAGATATTAAGTTCATAAGTTTGGAGGTCAAAGTATTTTTATAAGACCAGATATTAAGTTCACAAGTTTGGAGGTGACATGGCATAATATTGTCACCCCTCTTATAAACCAAATAATTAAGTTTACTGAAACACTGATAAATAAAAAATTTAAAAATACAAAAGAAATGAAAAAATGGAAATATGATCTTGATCCTAGTTTGAGTAGAAACAACAGAAAGAGATTAAGCCACATCGATACGTAAATCCAGCTAGCATGTTTATTCCAAAAAACATTTAATGTAACAGTCACAACTTAACATACAAATTGAATCTTAATATCTTTAAAACTGAACATATTTCAATCAAATTTTACTAAAAATAATCCTCCTTCCATATTACAGAAGATCTTATCAGCATAAGAGTAATTATTTTTATCTCAATATTTAAACAGTGCATGGCTGTTTAGTGTCTACCAATCGACAACTCAGATGGAGAATGCAGAAAGTATACAAATTGTCCCAACGAACATACAAACTATAATGAGAAATCAGACTAAAATATGAAGACAACACTGTCATGAACTCGGGACTTCTTATTCTGAGCAACATATTCTGAATCCACATCGAGTTCCAGATCTCCTGTTCCCTTAACCTCATACATGCAAAGAACACAGCATAATGAAACTGCAATATCGACAAAATAGAGCGGCTTACTAATGAACATAAGAAGTAACTTGTACAAAGAATAAAACAAATAGAGTTAAGCCAATGAATTTCCTTCCAACACAATGACTTCCAATTTTGTTTCCATCAGTTAGCAAAGAAAGATCCAGTAAATTTTAAAATATTTAACTAATTCACTACATGGTTCAAAAATTACAATACTCAGAACTGTAAAAGATAAACCTGTTGCTCAAACGCCAAGCAAAGCCTTTTCTCCTCCTCCTCGTAGAATCCTTGTCAAGCAACTGACTCTCTCCATATGATAGCTTATCAAAAAATAGATTGATAGGGGGGATATTTTTCCATAACAGCACGAACCTACATGAGCAACCAGATAAGAATTTTAAGGCCCCAAAGGCATTATGCAGACACTACCAATGGCTTTAATGATTGATCATTTCAGGACATATTCCAACGAAAAAGGATAAAGGACTACTCAACTACACAATTGGTAGCCAAAACCAAGTAGGCAGTGGCAAATTATAAATGAAATAAAAAGCAATCAAAACATATATACCTTCGTTAATATAAGGAGCTCAAAAATTGAAAATGACTCCTCAGGAATCTGCAAGTATCCATCACTGATTCATGGGACAATTTCCAAACTTGTGTATGTAGTTTTGAAGATTTGATTTGTATCTTAAACTTGAGATTGCAAGGATTCTGTGAATCTGTGCTCAAGATAATCTATCTCCCCCCGCTTTTAGTAAATTTTGTTTTGCTGTAGAACTTGAACATTCAAAGGCCAATGTATATCCTGAGTCTTATTATACTTTTGATGTTCCTTAGTTTTTCTCATCATTCTATGGTAGTTAATATAATCTGCTTTGGAAAAAAAAAACCTGCCTTTAGTTTCTCTGTGTTGCAATAGTTTAGCTTTTTTTGTTTTATTTTTTTTTGTCACATGACACTTGCTTGATAAAATGTTAAAACCATAATATTGGCAGATGTTTGGCAGAATATTTTTTCTCTCTGCGTGAGTGATTGACTTGTCTGAGCTTTTGAGCCTTTATACATGTGTCCATAGAAATATACAGTGAAAGTAAATTTGTTGTGGCTATTACTGTTAATCACATGATATGCTTTCATTCCCAAGTTTGAAAAATATACTTGTTAATACAGCAGTGAGCATTGGATACCATGTTCTAATTTCATGATTTTGGAAATTGGAAATGTGTAGTTTTGGTCTCATAGCTATTAATGTTGACCATATACCGCTCATTGTGTCTTGTTCTTCTTATGATGTGCACACGTGTTCCTTTTGAAGTGTTTGCAGGTTTCATTTAATTCGTTTTTTATATTTGTGAATAACAAGTTGTAGCATGTGGTATGTTAATAGGTGGGTTTCCTAGGTTTCTTGCGGGTTGGGATACATCAGTTAACTAGTTCACATGATCATTCCTCTGTCTTGAGCTTGTTGGATCACTGATATTGCATAATGAATGAAGGTTTTGCAAAATGGAGTTTGTTTATTCTTGATTTCTTTTATCCTTAGCATTGCCCTGGGTATGTTATCTGATGTAATTGAAATGAGTGATATTCACCCCTTATCTCCATGTTTGATCTGCTACTTCATGTCTATTGTTTCTGCTAGCATACTTACTAGCTATTTTACATACATGACAGGTAGGATTTAATTTAGAGAACCACTAGAATCGGCCTAGTGGTAGATTCTATCAGCACGAAAATGAATTCAAATCCATTTATGGCTTAGATATGGATTGGATTAAATCCATGTGGTGTTTTCTGAGTAAAAATTAAGCATCCAGTATGTTTCCCAGATGGCGAGACTCACCCTTGCGGGATTTCTTGACTCTCTGCAAAACAGAGTCATCATGTCATAACCAAGCCACTTGGTCTTCTTCCATTAGTCCGTGCGCGAAGCTAAATACTGATGGATGGTATGGGAATTGGAGGGGTACTCCACGATGCTGTAGGCAAGTGGTTATTTGGATCTCACAGTCAGTGTGTGAAGGTGATCCACTGCTAGCTTAATTATTTGCTATTAGAACTGGTCTCCGAAACTGCTGGAACAAAGAATTGATAGCTTACATGCTCATTGGGAGATGTTTTCTCATCAGTGGGACGTAACCTTGTTGGTGTTTCAGCAGCTTTTATATTCGCATTCTATACCAAAAAAATTGTTGTTTTTAATTTTCAAATTTCATATTAAACTATACCGTACACTATATTTACCAGATTTTTTGCATACATGACATGACAAGTAGGATTTAGATTCTTCTACTACACGAGAAAGAATCCAGATCCATTTATTTCTATATATGACACCATTTGGAAAGAAAGATTAAAACACTGGAACTTGAAAGAAAGAAAACAAACAGGAAATGATAACAAACCAAGGAAAACATAGTCCACACGTGTAAATTCTACTTCCGGATCTATGACTAAACTCAAATGAGCCTTTTAAGCCATTCAATTATTTCTTGACTGAAAGTCCTTCCCAAAGCCACTCCTGCAAGAAGTCCACCTCCATACCCAATCAGAATCACGTTCCGGTCAAATTGACCAAATAATCCAGAGTCTTGATCATCATCAGTGGCTGGAGGTGGAGCAAATGGTGACCCTCCATCCTCCTCACATTTCTTCAATAATTGATTCCCACACAGGTCTTCGTTACTCTCAAATGAACTACCTTGGAATGTACCAAACTGCTTATTTTGTGGTATACGACCTGAGAGGTTGTTAAACGACACATTCAAGTATGACAGAAAGGTTAGTTCTTCCAATTGCTGGGGAATCTTTCCTGACAAACTATTGAGAGAAAGGTCCAACGCTTCAAGGTTTGAAAGCTTTCCCAAGGAAGAAGGAATGTTGCCACTAAGCATGTTGTTGGACAGGTTGAGCAAAATAAGGCCTGTTAAGTCTCCAATGACATCTGGAATCTCCCCACTGAATTTATTATTTGAAAGATCCATGGCTATCAAATTGTAAAACTCTATGAGATTTATATAAACCATGACCCTCCCTTTGTTGCACATTGTAAATAAATAAGTGAAACCAACATACATGGAAGTGGAACTACCCACCAACTTTAACGATGGATGACTCTCATACTGCAATTGGCTGTAGTTTGAAGCTTTCATGGATTTCCAGTTCTGGATTGTTTTTGAAGGCAAATTTCCAGAGAACTGATTGTGAGAAAGATCAATGATGTGCAGTTTGGGAAATGTGCATGTTGCAGGGCACCTTATAGATCCATACAAATGATTATCACTTAAACCAACAACTTTCAGCTCCGGAAGAGTTCCCATCCAACAGGGAAATGAATCATTAATTTTGTTATTACTGACATCAATAACCTCTAACATTCTACAGTTGACCAATGCTCTTGGCAACGGACCCTGCAGATTGTTATTGCTTAAATCTATAATTCTCAGAGCACTTGTTAGCATATATGTCTGTGGAATGATGCCAAACAGTTTGTTTGCTTTTAGCACCAAAGTTTGTAGAAATTGGCTAGAGCTTCCCAAACATGAGGGAACTATGCCGGTTAAGTTGTTAAATGATAAATCAAGATGCACAAGAGATTTCAAATTGCATATCAGTGGCGATATTTTTCCATTCAATGAGTTGTGGGAAACATCTAACTTCCAAAGACTTGTTTTTCCCCACATCCAACTGGGGAATGAATTAACATTATTGTTTGACATGTAAAGAACTGACAGCTCAGCCAAGTCCTGAAGAAAATTTGGAAACTTGGTCAAATTGCATGCACTCAAACATAACATTTGAATTTGAGGAAGGCTTACATTGGATGGGTTTTTTCCACTAATTAATGTCAATTTATTGTAAGATATGGAAAGACAAACTAGCTTTTCGAACTTTAGAAACTTTTCAAGCTCTAATTCTCCCTCCAACAAATTACCTTTCACACAAAAAAATTCTAGCTTCTCAAGATTGAAAAGAGAGTTTGGAATTGCACCCTGAAGATTGTTTTTTTGCAAGCATCATGTAACCTAAATTAGTCAGGTTCATTATCCAAGATGGAATTTGTCCACTTATATTGCTGTGATATAGGGATAATATAGATAGCTGGGTTAGATTCGCAAAACATAATGGAATTTCGCTGCCAATATTTACAAAGTCTAAGTCTATATCACTCATTCCTGACAGCTTACAAATCCATGAGATGGTGTCGGTGGTAAATTCATTATGACCAACTCTCAGGGTGTTTAATTTGGTAAGGTTTACCAACAATGAAGAAAGATGGCCATTGAATTTGTTGTGTCCAATATCTAGAACTGTAAGCTGAGTGAGGTTTCCAAATGAAGAAGGAATAGACCCTGAAAAACTGCAATCTGCAATTGATAACTCATTCAAAGACTTAAGATTTCCAATGGTTGCAGGTAGTGTACCATAGAAACTTGTGTTGAAGAGTTGTAACACTTCAATTTGTGCACTTGAATGAAAATCAGGAAATTTACCATTGAGGTTTGGGTTATTTCTCAAATCCAGATGTCTCAAGTTTGGAAGATAGAATATTCCAGCGGGAAATTCCCCATATAGTTCACATTGGTAAAGAGTGAGGAGATGCAAAGATGTAAGATTAGTGAAAATATCAGGTACAGACGATGAAATGGTCACAAACCTAAAACGAAGAATTTCAAGATTGGTTGAGTTTTGAATTAAGCTTCTTAGAGTGGATATTTTCAAACTCAAAAGATTGGCTGAATCTGGAGAACTAGAAAATCCCCTAGTTAGATCGAGAGACAGTAACTTGGTCAAATGTGAGACTAGTTGTGGGATTTCACCAAAAAAATAGGCTCGAGAAAGGTTGAGATACCTTAACTGTGAAAGCTCACCAATCCTAGAAGGAATTCGAGAGTAATTGAAGTGATTATCAGCAAGATCAAGGCTTTGAAGGTGTTTGAGGTGAAAGAGGCTGCTATTAGCATCCATTGTACCATAGAGTTGGCTGCTACTAAGATCGATGCCAATGACATGATTTGTTTGGTGATCACATTGAATGCCATCCCATGAACAGCAATCAGTGGTTGCATTCCAAGATGCTATTTTTGGATAACTGAAAGGATTATAAGAAGCAGACTTACTAATAACAAACCTTTCCTTAAATTGCACCAACGCATAGCTTTCATCTTCATGGCATCTTGTAGGTGGAACAAAAAGAAGACGTTTAGCAACAGTAAATGAAAACAGTGAATAAAGCATGAGAAACTGTGTTGACAGACCAAAAGAACTCCTAAACCCCATTGTATCTTTTGATAATTTACAAGCTGAATTGTTCACATAAAATGTGAGATGCACTAAGTGGTATTTATACTCGATTAATCGACTTCTCATGCAAAAATATCAAACCACGTGAATTGACTGTAATTCAAAAATTAAAAATGTTAACTTTATGAAAGTGAGAAGAAGAAACAGCGGCGTGCATTTTGGGTACGAAAACTATGGGTGCTGGGTTATTTCGTTAATAGTCCAAATATAGTTTTGCCATTAAATTCAAGTTTCTGTTGTGTTTACACCCAATTGGCTATTATATTAGGCTCCGCGATTTTTTTGTTGTCCTTAGTTCTTTTTTCCTTCCAATCCTGTATACTTCAAGCGTGCATTTTACAGAATAATCACATCACTTTGGTCATCGAATAAGTGTCACTGGTCAATTCAATTCTTAACTGGATTAATGAAAATTAAAATAGAATTGTATGAATTACTATAAGTTTAAATTAAATTAAATTATTTTTAATATAAAAAATTAGTTCAAAATTTTTAAATGATTTCTTAATTTATATTAATTTTAAAAATTAAGAATTTCTAAGAAATTATATTAATTACCTTCTTCCTATCACTCAAAATTCATTAATCTCAACCCAAACATTCTAGAACTTCTACTCACACCTAAAACGAGATTTTTTGCATATGTAATTATAAACATACATACAAATATCACATAACATCATCTTATAATAATTAATTAATAATAAACACTTATATTAAATTTAATTCCCCTTGTAATTTAATAAAATCACTTGTAAAAATAATTACTAAATTTTAACATTACATAATGTGCAAAATATTTCTTAACAATTTGTTCATTCAATTATTATTTATTTTATTTTAAATACAAAATTATAAAATAAATTGTCAATTGAAATAAGTATGTCAATATTAGACACAAATTATTAATTTATAAGTTTAGGAAGTAGTGCGGTGCAAATAGAGATAAGTAGAAGAGTCATAGACTCAATTATTTGTATTTCAAAGCTAAAACAAAGCACCCACGTCCTCCCTCTCCAAGAAATCCACCATTGGAGAACCCTTGAGCTTTGGTACAATGCAAAAAGGGAACTCCTTTCTCTTCCCTTTATTGTTTGTTGACTATCCCTAGGTGTGGTAATCTCCACCTCTTAATTCCACTCTTTGAGTTTATTTTTGTTTTCCTGGAGCACCCATGAACTTTCATGGAAAAGCTTGATTATTAGGTTTTCTAATTGGCTTTGGGGTTAGTTGATACACCCATAGTGTGTAGTTGATGTGAGAGTGAAGAAAAGCTCTTCCTTTGGACCTAAAGTTCACTTCTTTCTCCCATTTTCCACAAAATCATATTTTGAGTTTGAATAAGGGAAGCTTAACTCATCTTTAAAATCTTATGCTTTGTGTGTTTAATCATTGTTTTGAGTTTTTAAAATGTGTTTAACTTGAGTTGAAATTCAGATTGGGATACGTCTGAGGAGATTTGATAGTAAAAACACCAACTTGCATGTTAGTTGTGCTTAAGCGCACCTAGAGTAGCGCTTAACCATGACGGGGGAGTTGGCCATTGGAACTGGTGCTTAAGCACACCCTTGGTCATGTTTAAGTGCAAGTTGTCAAGAAAAAGGGTCATGCTTAAGCGTAGAGTTGGTCACACTTAAGCATGGGTGCCTGCCAAATTTCTTTCATGCCATTTCAATTGAAATTCAATCTTAAATGTTTTGATGTGTTGGACAATTTTAAAATGAAATGGATTGAGGTGGTTTCTTGTTATTTCTCATACAATTCACATTCATATATTGAGATTTGGTGATTGATAATGAGCACTTGTAGTGTGAAAATTAAAGACCATGAGGTGTAGATGAACTATGTGAGAGTTCATGGATGATGAAAAAGATATGAATGATAACTTGATGTGGAATTTAACAAGATATGCATGATGCATTGAATTAATATAGAATGGATTGAATTGTTGATGAAATTAATTATATATTGATTATGGTAGATGAATATAATGATGAGGTGATATAATGTCTAATCATAACATACATGCATTTATGAATAACATTGCATATGAGTAGGCACATAAGTTGAGAGGGCTCGATGGACTCTCAACTTAGTGCTGGAGATTGTCGGTGGTGGTTAACGAGAATGAACCTATAGAATGGATGAGTTGACAAATCCTTAGATAGATAAAGGTCTTTGCAAGCCTTATCGAGGTAAGTCGCTATCCCTACTCATCCATTTTTTTATAAAAACACATTTTCTTTGTAGGGTTAATTCGAGCCTCCCTGAATGATCAAGGTGTGATTATGTTAAGAGATGTGTTTGGGTTGATCGCTCAAAAGGTGAAATCTCCTTGGAGTAAAGAGTTAACATAATATAATATGATAGTTAGACATATGCATTAATAATTGTAATTGGAGAATGAGGTATTACTTGATGAGTTGTATAACTAAATTGTTATCGAAAATGTGAAGAATTTTCTACATATGTTTCGAAATGGTGATCTTATGCAATTTTCAATTGTATGATGTTTCTTTAAAAATGAGCTTACCCTTACGTTTAATGTTGAACTGTGATTATAGTATCATTTCACACGAAAGCATATTATAATGTAACTTCTGAGGAGCATGTCATTCATGGTTGATGTGAACTTTTGGTGGTGGACTTAGGGGCAAGATCCAACACTTCATTTATTTATATTTTGTCTTAGTGGAGACCAACTTAAGGTTTAGATATGATTATGGATTTGTGTGTTGTATTTATTCCCTTAATGAGACCCTTAAGATTTATTTGGAGATTTGTTTATGATGTTTTAATGATGTAGTGCCTTGGGACACACATATCTTTATGTTTTATGACTTGAGGATCTTTTATGGGTGATGTTTATATGACATGCTTGTATTCACACAAAATTTATAAGTATTTTTGTTAACTAAACTAATTCAAGAGTTTTATAAAGAGTAAAAGTGAATGTTTTCCTATTAAAGTCTTATTGTTGCATATAATCACATCTTGCATCATTTCACATGGCACAAGTGATAATGTTGTTGTTGTTATTATTATTATTATTATTATTATTATTATTATTATTATATACTTTAAATCACTATTAATTTTGTCTTATTAATTAATTATATTGATTGAAATATATTTTTATTAATTATAAAAAACTCAATTTTTGTTTTTGCAAATAATATTAGGTATGAAAAATTTATAAATCATAATTGAAATAATATTATTAATTAAAATTTATCGATTTTGTTAGCCGTTCCAACATGTGATTGGCTTCTCGATCGTCTGGTAGTATTGGAGGTAACTCCTCGTTCTACCACTAATTATTCAACAAAAAAATAAAAATTTGTGCGGTCTTGGGTTCAAGTTTGAGACTTAATATTCTGTTTCTATTTCTCGAATGTTTGGAGAATATGGAGACCAAAAAACTAGGAATAATACGAGGAATAAAATTCAACAAGTAAAATTTGAATAAGAAATAGTGTCGTGCATTTTGGGTAAGAATATTTGGGTTCATATGAAATTCCAAACATCATTTTATAATACAGCAATTCAGTCAAAAAATTATCCATCACTGATCAATAGCCATCACTGATCAATTTTTAGTTCTCGAATTAGTAAAAATTAAAATAGTTCTTTTATGAATAACAAAACAGAAAATCATGTTAAAGATTGTTTTAAAAAGGTAGAACATTGAGGACTCAAGTAAATTATTGAGATGATGATAAAATTGTAGGTTTAAATATGTTTTTTTATTCTTAATAAATATTTAATTTTTGTGTTTGTTTCTTAATTAATTTTTGTTTTGTGTTGAATCTCTAATAAAATAATAATTTTATTTTTAGTCCCTGATAAATAAGTAAATTTTGTATTTATTCCTTGATAAATTTTTCAATTTGTTACTGGTCATGATTAAAACAAAATTTGCTAATTTATAAGGGAGTAAATACAAAATCGTTAATTTATTAAGGACTAAAACAAAATAAAAATTTATTAGAAAATAAACATAAAAATCAGATATTTATTGAAACTAACAACATAATTAAACCAAAATTGTATTATATATCAACGCTTAATTACGTCACTCATGCATGTAAAATTCATGTATTGTGAAATAGATAGCTCTTTATTTAATTTAGTGGCTAACATGGTACGTGTGATCTATTTGAAGCCTTTTCTATATTAAGAATTTCTTCATTATTTTCTGATAAGTTTTTAGATAAATAGTTATTTTTGTCTTTGAATGTGTAGATTGCTAATAAATTCATCTCCAAAAAATGAAAATTCAAATTTTAGTCTTTGAAAGTGAAAAAAGTACGACAAATTCATCCATGTTAATTTTCGTCTGTTACAGTTAATGAAAGAACCTACGTGGCATAGATGGACAAAAATGTCACAAAAAGTAAGTTTCCATTGTCATACCCCAAATTTAATTTCTTTTAAGGATAAAATATAATTTAATCTTTATTTCCCCGTTTTTTTATCATTACAAACATAACATTACAATAAACACTTAAAAACTAGGGAAGCAAATGATATGTTTCTAGCATATAGTGTTTTTCAAGCTAAAAGAATCAAGAAATTAATAATAATTGAGCAATACATGCTAATATAAGTGAAAATTTTCATTATTTTATCTTTATCACTTATTCTTTGAATTTTTATAGCAGGAAACCAAGAAAAGAATAAAAGAAAGCAAAATCAAGAAGCCTCTGGATTTCAAGATTTTTATTAAAGATTTCACAAAGATAAAAGATAAGATAAGATTTTGATTAAAGATTTCACAAAGATAAAAGATAAGAGAAGATTTTCACACCCTAATTATAAATAGGGACTTAGGAGGCCAAAAGAAACATACAGAGACAGACACTGATACAGAGGTACAGACCTAGAGGCTGCTACACAGATATTTACAAGAGCAAAACAAGAGAAGAGGATTCTTGAAGGATTAAAGTTAGGCCAAGAAGATTGAGGGGTTTGAGTATTCTTCTTCTTTAAAGATTCTTGATCTACTTTCATCTATTTTTTATTAAGACTAGACATAATTATGTCTAGCTAATTATCTTTATTGTGGTTAGGGCCATAAACCTAATGTGAACTCCTTTGTAATTGATTAATTCTATGATTCTTTTATGCTAAAGTTGTTTTATTTTATCCTGTGTTGAATGAAATATATCTTTGTTAGAATTGATCACTCTAATAAAGTTCTGAGGGTTAGCGTTCACAATAGGAATATTTCTGAGGGTTAGAGTTCACAATAGGAATATTGGGGCTTTAATTTCTGACTGTGGTAAAAAAATAATTGGTACATTACCTAGGGATAGAGATGTATGGTTGCAGATAAATTGATATATCATCTTAATGCTTAATCTAAGAAAGATTACTAAGGAATTAAGATTTTTGCTTGAGTTAAAGAGTTAAAGTCACTAAGGAATTAGGATTTAACTATTTTTATGTTAAGATATATTTTCTGAATAACTAGGATAATTGAATATAGTAATCAATTCAAGTAAAGAAGGTAGGGATCAAAAGGTGAATGTGCTTTGACTACAATTATTTCTCATAATTTCATAAAATCTTATATTCTTTAATTCTCATTAATTCTTAGTTTTTATTCTTTAATTTTCCTTGCATCAAATTACAAACACTAATTCCTATTAAACTTTTATTTCATCCAATTTAAAGATAATAGTTGCGTTAATTTTGGTGTCTCAATCCTCGTGGAGACAATACTCTATTTATCACTTTATTACTTGGAACGATCGGTGCATTTGCCGAATCCGCAACAGCAAACATAAGTTAGAACCATAGTTGTGAAAACCGGTCCGGTCATTGATCTGATCGAGGTAGTGGGTTAGTGGTCCAACTGGTGGACCAGTAATTGGCTCGTTTTGACCCGGTATATATTAAAAATTCAAAACTATATATGCATCTATTATATATAAGTATATAACTAATATTATTTGAGTAAGAAAAATCTATCCATACTCCAAAATCCAAATTTTTTTCAATTTTTTTTCCAAAAATATAAAAATAAAAATTGAAAAGCTGACTGGTCCAACCAGAAACCCGGCTGGGTTTGACTGGGCCAACCCGGGTTAGTTGCATTTCTGGTCCAAACATGAAACCGGCTAGGTTAGGTCACCGGGTTCCGGTCTGATCGGCCGGTCTAGACCGATTTTTACAACACTGGTTAGAACAAACCTAATAATAAGCATAATATGTCTGTTGCACTGAAATTTCTAATGTGACAGTACTTTACCCAAAATATGAGACTCAAACAAAAATGCACAGTCATTAAGTTAATCCTTACAAAAATGAAATGATTGGTATACTGTTACATTTTTTTTTTTGTAAGAATTAACTTAATGGCTGTGCACTTTTTTTTTAGTCTCATTTTGGGTAAGGTATTGTCACATTAGAAATTTCAGAGCAATAGACAAATTATGCTTATTATTATATTTGTTTTAACTTATGTTTGATTCCCTATTTTCTTAAGAATTTATTATAATGTTATGCTTGCAACGATACAAAAGGGGTGAGAATGAAGATTAAATTATATTTTATCTTTAAATAAAACGAAATTTGAGATTTAACAAATTAGTCCAATTAAAACTTACTGACATTTTGGTTCAATCTATTCAGCAATTATGCTAACAATCATTTTTGTGACATTTTCGTTCTTCTGTACCATGTAAGCTCTTTCATTAACGGTAACAGACGAAAGTTAATAGATGAATGAATTATCACACTTTTTCACTTTCGAAGATTAAATTTTGAATTTTCATTTTTCAATGACAAATTTGTCAGCACTCAATAAATTTAGGGACAAAAATGACTATTTATCTTAATTTTTGAGTCTATTCTAGGTCTTTGGGTTGTTTCTAGATATATGTATTTGTCTCACAAGTTGCTTTCTCTTGTTATGTCTCACTATACATCATTTGAATTGTGCATTTTGGATATAATCTTCTTCTGTGTTTATATCTCCAGTTTTCCATGGCAAGAAATGACCATACGTGACGCACCCAATTTGGAAAGCTCAAATTTTGACTCAATCAAAGAAAAGTCAGTAAGAGAATCTATTATATTCTTTTAAGATATATTTAAAGAAAACTCACTCATAAAGGTCACCTATGAGGAAATTAAAATCTTAGAGATAGACCGGTATACCCCTCTCCAAATATATGTACCATAAAAAAAATATTTTAGTGCTTTTAAAATTATTTTTTAAAAAGTCCCTGTAATATTCAATTTTTTGGTGTTATTCTCTACCTTGGCTTAGTTGTTGTTAACTACTGAGGTAACTAAAGAGTCAGAGACTAAAATAAATAAAGAATAGGATATATTTATGGATGATAATTCTACTCAGAACCTATTGTCTATTGGTACCTGCATTGGATAGAGTAAATATATATGAGCTCAATGAGAATGAGTTCGAGGTCAAAGATTTGCTCACAAAATTTAATCGGAATGGATAATATGTACATAAACCATAAAAGAAAGCCAATATAATCAAATAATCCTGAAAAGACTGGTCCAAAAAATCATCTGGTGATGCATCTTCTTTCCCGGTATGTTGTTAAGCAGCATGTCGTGCACGCTGGGTTGTTATTGTTGTAGTGATGCCAAACTCCAAAAGGTTTGTTGTTGTTGTTCCATCATCGTCCGCATCAGTCCCATTATCTCCTCCTATCAGCGGACTACTGAGAGAGAGGTGACTTTGTTTGTGGACCCTCACCTAGACTAAAAAAATGTCGGACTGTTTTCATCGATAGATGTTGGTTCGGTCTCGAAAACCGTAATAGTGGCCCCTGTTCTTGCCACAAAATTTTTAACAAGAATATCAAATAGCTTAAATAATATAATAATAAGTAAAATATCATCTCCACACCAATTTGTGTGATAATTAAGTAATTAATAATAAATTTATAGACAATAAGAATTAAGAAAGTAACTAACCAAAATTAAAACACAATTTCTAAAATTAAATAAGAAAAGTAAGAAATTCATATTTTGGTGTTTTTTCAACATTGACTTGCATAGTAAACGGAGCCTAAATCAATGAAAGATATTTGTGAGGGTTTAATTTTATTAAATTGTCTTATTATTATCATTCAATCAATGTCATGTTATTATCAACCTACAAATTTATTCAAACCTTAATTAATCCTTAAGTGAAAGACCATAAATTTCTTGATTTCACTGTCAATCTCTTAAATTATATAGTCCATGCATGTACTTGAATTAAGAACAAGGATTCTATTGATGCCTAATCCTTTTTATCCTATTCATAGGAATAAAAATTATTGGATGTTTTCTCTTTAGTTTACAATTCAATCAGCCTAATTATAATTGAATAAAGAGTATCATGCAATCAATTGACTAGGCTAAAGATAAGCATTAAGCACATAAGAGAAACAATAACAATCGTTTATTTAATAATAAAAATGTAATTACCTAAATGTAGATCCAATTACATTAAACTCCAATGAACAATGAATTTAGCTACTCATAATCATGGAGGAAAGCAAACTTGAGGAACAAAAAGATGAAGAAGAATCCCCTAAGCATAGACACCACCTCAAGTGTTTTTCTCTAATCTTTTTCTCTTTCAAAATACACCAAGAACCCATAATTCTGATTAACAAACGCCTTTTATATCCATTGAGTTTTTTAAGTGAACTTTTAAACCTTAGCAAGTGTGCTTAAGCCGCACCAAAGTTACAAGCTTAAGCACGAGCAAATAAACATGCCTTTGAGGGTCGTGCTTAAGCCATACCAAAGTAATACTCTTAAGCCTAGACAATAGTTCAAAATTTTCAACTGCAGAGTTGGGCTTAAGTGACACCAAAGTGATAGGCTTAAGCCAAGTAACCTTGTTATTTTTCCTTCATAATTGGGCTTAAGTGGTTTTATAGTGGTAGACTTATTAAGCCTAGGTAGTAAAATCTTCAATTTCTCTCTTTTTTTTCTTCCAAAATGATGATAAAGCTTTTCAACTCTTCTCCAAATGGTTCTTCATCAAATTTCCCACCAAACACAAATAAACAACCAAAGATATCAATCATAAAATGTAGAAAATTAGAAAATTCAAAACAAACTAAGCTTTTGTTCTAAACTTAACTAAAAAGAACACAAAGCTCAAAAGCATAAGAGGTAACACATAACTGCCCCAAAGTTACTACAATATGTAGGAATATATGACAATTATCAAACCTCTACCTACAAACTCAATCAGCTTTGGGATCAATTACAGTGGAAGAAGAAGAAGAAGAATAGGTACTTTTAAACTCTTGAATGCAATGAAGAGAACTGCTAATAACAACACACTTTTCTATTACACACTTATTCAAATTTATTAAAAATTACAAAATCAGGACAAAAGCTCATTAAATGAAAAGAAAGACCTACCAAAATTTGTTATTTTCAATAAATTTTAATGATTAATAAAAAACATGTTTTTAACATTTCTCAAGAAAAAAAATCTCCCCCCATCCCTAAATATAAGACTATTTTTTCAATTTTGTTTGTATATTTTTATAAGATTATTTTCAAGTTGTCTTTTGCATTAATTATTTTTTTACCCAAATAACCTTAATTACTTTTAAAAAAATGCTATATACTAAAAAAATAAGTAAATGCATTATCTCTTATTAGGATTGAATAAAAAGACTAACACATTAATTAATTAAGTAGGAAAGTAATTAAGTGAAATTATAGATTATGAGTCCAAATAACTTTAAGGACAATTTTAAAAAAATAATATAAATTATTAACAAATTTAATGTGACTAATTGTATTAACCAAATTTTTTAAAACGTATGAATTAGTTAAAAGAATCTTATATTTAGAAAAGGTAATACTACTTTTTAATACTACTTTTTTTATCCATAAGAATCAAACTTTAAGTATTAGAAAGTTGAAAACAATTCATGCACCTGGCCAAGAAGGAAAAAAAATACTATGAGTAACCAGAAAATTGAAGATTTTGCAGTCAAATCATTTTTAGTAGAAAACTTTAAGCTTAACGGATAAATTCTAATTTCTCAATAACTTTTAGTAGAAAATTGAAGATTTCACTCTAATTTCTCAAATTAAAGTTTTAGGGATAAATTCTAAGGCGAAGAGGAAAATTAAAAAACACAATACATTACCAAAAAAGGATTATGATACAGGTGGTAATAGAAATCCCACTATTTTTCCGCTGATTCATTCGCCATCATTCTATAACTCATTTGGAGAGTGATTGCATTGCATCCACTTCATTTGAAAATGAAGCAACACGCATATGACAATAACCCCTTAATTTCCACCCACTCCTCTATATAATTTTAGATAGAAATATCAACTTTGCAGGCAATCCAGTTGCTGCGAGAGAGTCTCAAATCCAAATGCACGTACGGTTATAAGGAATGTGCAATATAGCACAAGGGTGCAAGAAAATCTAACTCCATCCATGGTCACGTGGATCCAACTTTGCAATGAAAGTTCTCAAGTACAGAGCCAGGATTGAAGAGATAATCTAGGATTCAGATATTTTTTACCATCCCAACAAAGGAGCGTACTGCTGCTTAGTTACTTATCCTCTCCATTTATTTCACTTCTCCAAACATAACTTATTGCAACTTAAACTTTAGATATAGATATATATCATATATGCAATATATTTTATTAATTTTAGCTACCCCAAAATTTTGATTGAAGCTCCGCCACTGGTGTGTACGATATCATAACAGCTTCACTGCAATAATCTTCAATGAAAGTCTGAAAACTTGAATCGGCTCTCCAGCAACGCTTCAAAATTGAATACTCACAAGAGTGGAACTGTGGAAGTGGGACTGAGAAGAGAAAGGGAAAGTTGAATGCTCAAGAGTGAAACTTTCCAATATACATTAGTTGTTAAGCGTTATCAATTAATTAAATGACACAAGGGACTCAAAACAAAAATTTTAAAAAATGAGATATTCAATACAATAATTTTTTTTATTAAGAATCCAAAATAAAAATTGATCATTTATCATGGACCTCAAATATATTTAAGTCTTTTTTTAAAATTTGTAAGAGATTAACACAAAACTAATTAATAAATACATTGATTATTACCAAGCAAGGAAAACAATACGTACCGGCTTTTTTACATACATTACATGATAAGTAGGATATAGATTCTCCCACAGTACGGGAAAGAATCAAAATCCATATATTTCAATATATGACACCATCTGAAAATTAAGCATAAAACATTCATGCTACAAAATATAAAAGGAAGAGGAAATAACAATGAACAAAGGGAAACATAGTCCACACAAGTAAATAATTCTTCCCTATCTCTGACTCAACTCAAATGAGCCTTATAAGTTATAAGCCATTCAAGTACTTCTTGACCGAAAGTCCTTCCCAATGCTACACCCGCAATAAGTCCACCCCCATTACCCGATTAGAACAATTTTCCAGTCAAATTCACCAAAAATTCCAAAGTCTCTTGATCATCATCAGAGATTGAAGGTGGAGCAAATGGTGACCCTGCATGATCCTCACATTTCTTCAATAATTTTCCAGTTAAGTTCACGTTTCTGATTTATCTACAGTTAATATCAACTTTTCTTTTACATTAGGCTCTGCGATAGGGATCTGTCCTTACTTCATTTTTATTCCTGCTCCTGTATATCTCTAGCATGCATTTTGCGGAGTAATATATCAATTTAGTCCTCAAAATAGGCCTCAGTAATCAATTTAATTAGTGCCCGAGTTAATGAGAATTAAAAGAGTTACTATGATTAATTAGAGATAAAAGCATAACAAAGATTATAAATGGGTAGAATGACCACAACTCAACTTAAATGTTAGACACAAATAAGTTTTGAAGCCCTGTAAAAAAAAAACTCCAATATCTTATATTACATGATAAGTAAAATATCACAACTGAATTAACCATGTAAAAGAATAATTAAATAATATCAAACTGCCGTTTTTAGTTTTCTATTGCTGGGTCTGGGGTGATGGAAACCAAACAGAGTGATGAGTGACTCCTTGGCGGGAAAAAAAAGATCACCAAGTCTTTGCGGTTGATAACTTGGAAACCGGAGAAGAGACAGAAATATTAAGTAAAAAGGGAGCACAAAGTCCACAAAGTACTTTTATATTTGCAAAATTCAGTTCACAAGTTTGGAGGTCACCATGGCATCATGGTATCTCCCCTCTTTTAAACTAAATAAATAGGTTTATAAATAGGTTTACAAAAAAATAAAAAGCGAAAACATATAAAAAATAAATATAAATATAATCTTGAGCCAAGTTGGAGTAGAAACAAAAGAAAGAGATTAAGCCACGTCAATATGTAAATCCAGCTAGCAACTTTATTCCATAGAAATATTTACTGTAAAAGTCACAACATACAAATTGAATCTTATCATCTTTAAAACTGAACATATATCAATCAAATTTGACTAAAAAAATCTTCCTTCCATATTACAGAAGATCTTATCAGCATAAAATTAATTATTTTTATCTCAATCCTCTGAACGGTGGCTGTCTAGTGTCTACCAATCGACAACTCGGATGTTGAATGCAGAAAGTATACAAATTGTCCCAACGAACATACAAACTATAACGAGCAATCCGACTAAAATATGAAGACAACACTGTCATGAACTCTGGACTTCTGATTCTGAGCAACACATTCTGAAATCCACATTAAGTTCCTGATCTCCTGTTCCCTTAACCTCATATATGCGAAGAACACGGCATAATGAAACTGCAATAACGACAAAATAGAGCGTCTTACTAATGAATAAAAAAAATGACTTGTACAAGAATAAAACAAATACATTTAAGCCAATCAACTTCCTTCCAACACAATGACTTCCAATTTTGTTTCCATCAGTCAGTAAAGAACGATCCAGCAAACATTAAAATATTTAACTAATTCACTACATGAGGCAAAAATTATGATACTCGGAACTGAAAGATAAACCTGTTGCTCAAATGCCAAGCAAAGCCTTTTCACCTCCTCCTCATAGAATGCCTTGTCAAGCATCTGGCTCTCTCCATATGATAGCTTAGCAAAAATGGATTGATAGGGGGGATATTTTTCCATAACAGCACGAACCTACATGAGCAACCAGATAAGAATGTTAGGACCCAAAAACCATTATTAAAAGAAATCAACCAGAAATATGTAGACACTACTTACATATCAATTTCAGGACAGATTCCAACAAAAAAAGATAAAGAACCACTCAATTACACAAGACCCTCCAGAAATTGATAGCCAAAACCAAGTAGGCAATTGCAAATTACAAATGCAATAAAAAGCAATTAAATCATATACGCCACAATAATAGAAGGTGCTAAAAAATGGAAAGCTTGAAAGTGACACCTCAGAAAACATCTGCAAGTATCCATCAGACTCATGGGATAATTTCCCAACGTGCTTATGTAGCTTAAGTCATACAACGATGTCTAAACCAAAGACATGAAAAATCATTAAAAAATATCAAATAACCAATGCATCAATTGGTAAAAAGAACCAACTTCAAAACTAGCAGTACATTTCACTAACTTGGCTATCAATAAACATAAATCGACTACCCTGCAAAACATAATCTAGCACAGCCTAAGAAACATACAAATTGAATGAGCAAAACACCTTATATCTACCAATTTAACAACCTAAAACGTTGCATGAATTAGATGTCAACCATACATACCTGATCAATGTCCTCACTGACAGCAAGTTCCTCATGACCATATGGGTATCTGTTTAAAATAAGTCAGTCATTAGTCATTACCAAAAGAATCATGCCAAAGCAGTATACAAACATTTCTATATATATAAAAAAGAAGATATACATATCTAGCTGAGGGTTAAGAGCTTACAGCAAACCAAAATTAGAGTACAATTTTCTACGGTCATCTCTGGTAAGCTCAGTACCTATGCTGCACAAAGTGAAAACCATGGATGCCAGTTATGCAAGTACCCAGATAAACAAAAAGGCAACACAAACTCTTTTTACTTTAAATATACCTATTTATGGTAATATTCACGGCCCTTCTATCAGCCTCAAAAGCTAGAAGGTCAGACATTATCTCAGCTGTGGCACCACCAAGTTTCTGTTTAGGAATAACATAAAATTGATGAAAATCGGGGGAGAAGAAAACAAAACTGCAACAAGAGAGTACATATATCTAGCGGACAACAAAGTGCCTTGGACCCTTCACCTGACAAAATCTGTAGAAGTCTTCAAGGTATGCCTTGTAAAGAGTGTTCCTCATTATTTCAATGTTCATATCATCCAAGTCCTAGAGACATAAAGAATATAACCGCAACAAAATCAGATCATCAGAAGTCCAAATTTCAGACAAGTATCATAAGCATGCATATATATATATATATATATATATATATATATATATATATATATATCTAACAAATAAACTAGTACCACAGAAACATATAAAGTTACATAAACTATAAAGCAACAAAGCATAGATGCCAATATCCTGTCCTACATATAATCCAGAAAAAGCGGGAAAGTTGTCTTCATTAGGGAACCAACACCTAGTTGCCATTAATTTCTCGATGATTTTGTATCACAAATTCTTTGAAATTCTTATTATCACAATCTATCTATTGGACATACATTAGAGGATGCAGATATAAATTATTTGCACTTTCTGCTATGGTACTAAAATCCTTTAAAAAGATATCAAACAGACTAATTAAACTAAATAAAATAAATTGGAAAGATGATTTACCTCCGATGTAATGCACTCAGAGAAGTATGGAGCCAGAGGAGTGTCAACAAGAACCAGCCTGTAAAGCTCCCGCATATTCTGAGCAACTGCCAGAGTAGCAATACTGCAGAGAACCCATGGAAAGAGGAAGAAAATTAAAATTCTATCTACTTACAGTTAATGTATTGAAAACTGCATAGAATTTACTATACCTGTCAAACATGCCGAGTGGATGGCACTTTTCTAGTAATTCTTGAACATCTCTCTCATGCAAGGTGCCAGTAACAATCAAAACAACATTGTCTATCATGTGACCATATCTGCAGGAAGAAAACATAAAGTATATCGGTTTGAGTATCACTTTTTTTTTAGAATGCCCACGATAACCGTAAATTCGGATCAAAATAAAAGGCTGCACAAACTCATCAGCCAGAGCAAATTCTGATTTGAATTCAACTTTTACACGAGGAGTCAGAGCCAATGCCCATTTGTAGGCTGAGAGTTGCATACAATTACAGCACCTATGACTACTTCATTGTTTAAAATTTTAGTCTCCTCTAGCTCAACCTATATAATATCCATAATATAAAGATGACATTGACAGTAAATACAAAAAGAGACCAAACAGAAAAGTCAAGATCACATACGTGATATACTCTAAAAAGGTTGACAAGGGTTCTGTGGCTTGGCATAGCATGTTCTTGTAATCATCAACCAGCTTAAGAGTACACTTCTCCACAATCGTGGTGGTATGCAATGGAGAAGGCTCTGCAATAGGTAACTTACTCATCAGCCATCAGCATAGACCCATAATTTTAATTAGATTTTGTCAACGAGTAAACACCATTGTACTAATTGTACTAATACAAAAGCAACAGAAATTCTTCTGAACCTTCATTCAAATCAATTCAACAGACAAAGTTAAACAAAACCCAGACTAACAAACAACAGTTCACTTTCAATAATAGTTAACTTTCAGACAGATATAACATGGAAATAAACAATATAACACTTTTTCTTTGTTTCCCACAAGTATCATCCTTTGGAAGAGACAATCTTATTTGAAGCATTATCGCCACTAAAAGTGACACATCTCTCAACAGGAATTCGAACCTCAGTTTCCTATGTTGTGGGGATTAGCCCCTTCTTCTAAACCCAACCCCATTGGAAGATCACACCAAGGTTATACAAATTCAGTAGAATCGTGAAATAACACTGGTTAAAAAATTAAACGACAAACCTAGATCGCATGCTATTATGAATACCCCAAGTACTTGATTTGGTAACACTACATAACCTCCCCTTCTGAAAAATTTGAGCAGTGTTAAGCATTCACTTTCAAGGAAAACAGAGATGTCATCTCAAGTCTCAAACTTAATGGAAACACAATAATCACTAGCAGCTAACAACAGCACCAAAGGATCCTGCTTTTCATCTTCAAAAATAAAAAGTCTGGTAGTAAAATAATTAATAAATGTTAAATAAACAAGATCATGCTGCTGAAGTTCCAAATATGAATAGAATCATGAAGTAACACTCGTTAAAAAAAAGGGAAAAAAAAAACTAAACTAAAAACCTAGATCACATGCTTTTATGAATCTCCCAAGTGCTCGATTCGATTACACTGCATCACATCTCCTTTCGAAAAATTTCCGGAAAATGTTTACACTTCAAATCCACACGAGACAAAAAAAAGGATCTTCAAAATTAAAAACAATACAGTCCAATGGTAAACTAAAATTATCACTTAACAATTAATTACAATGAATCATGATAATGATAAATTGTGAATGGTGATGATGGATGGGAGAAACGCACCGTTTTGGAGGTAAGGACCGTACTCGGTGGCGGAGAGGTGCATCTTGATGTCGTCGAGGGTTTCGCATTGGCAGAGGTTGTTGTAATCGGCGGTGGTGAGGAGGCCGGCGCGGTGGCCGCGGACGATGGCCTCGAGGAAGCCGCCGTGGATGTTGAAGGTGAGAGCTTCGAATCCGTACATTTCGGATCGGATCTCGAAATTGGTTGAAGGAAGAAAGGGAACCAGACAAAACAAAACAAAGAAGATCAGAACCTCTCCACCTTCGGGAAATTTCTGCACGAAGATGAATGAAATAATAATGATAAATGAGCAATGGAAATTGTATTATCTGTTTTTTTTTTTCTCTCTCTTTTTTTTATTTGTTTAATTAATTAATTGTTCGAGCAGTGTGTTTCAGAGTTTTACTATCGTGGAAAAAATAGATTGTGAAAAATTACGAGTGTATGTATGATTGTATGTTTCCTTTTCTGTCTATTTTATATAAAATCTCAGCTATTTTAAACTATCATTATTTTATATTTATTTATATACTTGATCTTTTTAACCCCTTAGCTCTATTAATATACTTTTTCATTTCTATTTTTAAATTAAATGTTAATATTTTTAAGAAATAACCTTTAATCAAAATTAAATTAATAATTATCAATTTATATTATATATATTATAAATTATAATTATTATATAATTTATATATTTAAATTATTCATTTATCATGAAATTTAATTATGTAAAAAAATCTATCCTATAGTATGATACACATGATGAAATACGAATGATATTTAATTAAAACATTAAGAAAGTAGTGTGAATATTTGCTTTATGTAATTATTTGGTCACAATGGGCATTTATTTAGTTAATAGTTAATACCCGTTATGGGTGAGACCTTGCAATGAATAAGCCATTAATTAATGTCCGGCATGAAAAATTCTTAGTTTTTCCAAGTACAAAAGCAACTATAGCACTACAATGGGCACTGGAACTGCAACCTTATCCCTGTGCCAATGGCCTTCTTCTTTTTCTATGCGCATGCATGTGAGGTTTTCATGCAGAACCCTTCTTTTTTCTTCTCTGTTTCTCTCTTTTTTTTTTTTTTTGAAGCAGTTGAAAGTAATTACAGTGGCCAAGAAGTTGAACGATGAAATGCCACAATTGAAAGAGAATTACTCAGCCCAATGATTTTATGTTTGTTCTGTAGTTTGTTACTGAATATAGAGGATGTGAAGTCTATTTCTATTCTTACCTTTTTGTTGCCTTTTTTGGCTGAGCCGGGATTAGTTTTCTTTTCTCATTGTCTGATGTTCTTAAAGACCGAATTCAATTTTTAATATGCTAGTACGAGGCTAATTCTCACAAGTCACAACCATAGTCAACACTATTTTTTGCAGTCTGTTTATGCTGGCTTACTTTTTTATTTTTCATCTACATATAGTGCAGAAGTGGCCATGGAAGCTGCAAAAGCTGCAATAGCAGGTGGCATTTCAGTTGTGAGTATACTCAGATAACATTTTGAGTTATCAATTTAATTTATATATATATATATATATATATATATAGATATATATACTTAGAGAGTCAGAGAACATTTTATATGACCTGTTTTGTCTAATTTTTTAAATTGGTCCTACTAGTTAATTATTTTAAATGCTTTTGGGCCATATAAAGGAAGAGTTACTAAGCCTTATGACATTTGAAAAGATATGATGTACATGACTATATATGTTAATGGTGTGTTTTCTCATCATCCATTTTCTTTTTACATGTAGTTGGAGAGTGTGGTGTCGACCCCAGGTGTGTTTGAGGTTGTTTACCTAAATTTTTCTACTTCCTCGCTTGTCTTGTTCTTAGATTTAGAATTCATATGCTTCCGGCCGATCTGTGCAGGTTCTACAGCAGCTGGTGAAGAAGCATCCTACAATGGCCCTAGGGGTATGCTTTCATCTTTTAAGTTTCTATCTAGTTTCTCACATGGTATCAATGTTCTTTGTTAGGGTATATACAATGTGAACCCGCCAAATGTTTATGAATCTGGAGAACATGTCATTTTTTTTCTAAACTCTTCAGTTCATCAGGAGAAATGGATCCTGACTAATCCAGAGTTAGGCTGAAAGGTAAGTAAAGTCTGACCAAGAATTGTTTCCTCCAAAGATCGAACTCAGATAATACCCTAATGATTCAACCTAACTTCAGCATATTAACCACTCGTGTCTAATCACTTGGTTTGAAGAACATGTCATTGTCATTGCATTCTCTTAGTTCATTGAATTTAAGATTGTGTATGTGTATAGCATCTTTACCTAATGGACATATTGATATTGACATGTAAATGATGATCATCATCAAGAACTGCTAATCCTCACTTAGATTTTTTATCTTCTCTCTGAATTAATTTTACTTAGCTATTTCACAGAGAATAATGATTTGTTCTGAGGATTATTTCTAACAAAACCACCATGTCTTGTAGAAATTTTGGGACAGATATAAAGTTGATGCATTTGACATTGTTCTAGTGTTGAATGTGTTGTGCATGTGGATAAGTGCCATCATCAAGTGGAATGTTCAACCTAGCTTCCAACACTTCTTCCAAATTCTAAGTAATATCCCCAAAATTTACCCAAAGTCTATAACTTCTTCTGATTTAGTATTGTCTAGAACACTATAAATTAATCTCTCTTGAAATCGCACACAAAGAATTTTTATAAGATGGTAGATTTATTTTAGTTTCTGCCTCGCTGGATTTTTCTAGCTTGTAAAGGTATCCTATTGCATTTTTATGATTGTTTAAAATGTTGAGTTCAAGACTTCTATCATATACAATATTATATTCATGAAATCATATTTCTCTTCAACGGTTGTCTGAGCTGAACAGATATTGCCCTTAGGTTGGAACTGTTCTAAGGATTGAGGATGCAAAAAGTGCAAATGCTGGAGCCAAAATTTCTAATGAGTCCAGCAACTGTTAAGGTTGGTAATTAACTTTTTTAATGTATACATACATAAATACATGCTCAGCTTGTGCTAAATTTCAAATTTCAATGTTTATGTTTACTATTATTACTTTGTTTTTCTTCTTTTCCCTATTATTATTCATGTTTGAATTATCTTGGGAGATTATCGACTGTCAAATTTCATTGGGAAGTTCACTATTTGTGGACATACTAGGATTTCTAACCAGTGCTTTTTTCTTTAAAATTGTTTAAGTTGCTTATCAGGAGACTCCAACTGAAGTAAGAGTCGAATTTTAGGTTCAAGTCTCTTACAGATCTTATGATTCGTTTTTGTATCATTGATATATATTTTAGGTTCTTAATGATCATTGTATGCAATGCAGATATTGTCAACATGGGATGAAGGTGCTAAAATTGTCAAGGTAGGCCTTTGCTTGTTCTTTAATGTCTACTGTGTTGAAGAGTGTTGAAACATGGGCAGAATACATTCACTTGATAGATATGCAGGGATGAGTGTAGCCTTTTGGAATTTTTGGCCAGCCATTTCCCCATTTCTTCAATTTTCCATTGTTAATATCTGGTTCATTTGGAACAATACCTCCTAGATTGCATGCATCTAAATACCAGTCAGTAGGCAACTTATTTCTTTAAAAATATTTTTCATTTTTTAAGCTTGTCTCATGAGTTTCTTCTCAAATTATAGATAGATAATTCTAAATATTATTTTAATGCAATGGCTAGGAAAGGGTAGAAGTAAAATGATCAAAGAGAGAGAACGAAAATAAAATCAAACTTGTGAAATTAATATTTAGCCTGTGGAAAGATAATCAACAGGTGTTGGAAAAAAGGATCGGAAAGATTCTTTAATCTTTACATTTAGAGCTGTCTCATGTTCAATTTATTTTTCATTTTTATAATTATAAAGATTCCAAGGTTAAATTACTGTTCACTTATACATGTATTTATTTTGTGCTTCTACTAAGTTTGAGGGAGTTTTATTGGGAGGAAGCATGTGCTTGGCATGGTTTTCTAGCTTATCATAGTCCTAATAACGAATGCCTCGAGTTATTCATATTCTAGCAACCTTTAGCTGCTTTTCTCCTTTGGTCAAGATTCACCTAAAGGTCACATTCATAGACTAGTATCAAATGCATTTTATATTTTTAAAGAATTTCTTATACTAAGCTTTTACCTTGTGTGATAGATTTATCCAGTTTCTGCACTCGGAGGATTTCAGTACATATCAGCACTGAAGAAGGCCTTTCCTCATGTTTCTATGGTTGCTTCTCAAGGAATAAAAATAGGTAGTTTTGTAGTTTTCCTATTGGGTTATGTAGTGAGTGCTATTAAGCCCAGAGGGCGCCATCTATAACACAATAGGAGAATACTATAGAGATATAGGTAAATATTTAAAATACCTTCATGTAGCTAGTCATCTTACAAAAATGAAACGTTGTTATAAACCATGTCAGAACATTTAATCCACGTCAGAACATAAATAGAGGAACAAGATATAAAAGGTTCAGCATTATTATGTTAGATATATCATTAGCAGCATGAAAATCCTGACCTTTTTCAATGCCTCATCCTCGAATATTTTTCTAATAGGGATGCTGGTATTATTTCTCATTCTCAGTGTTGATTTGATTTATTTAATTGCTAGAAGCAGCTTTTTTTTTTTTTTCTTGTCAAGGATTGCTGTTGGAAACCTTCACTCTTCATCTTTTTCTTTTGCCAACCATATAGTTTAAAGCTTACTAATGGTGAAGTTTCTTGTTAAGTTAATGCATGTAAAAAAAAACATCAATACCCTATTTAGTTGTGCACTATATAATAGTTTTTTGCAAAACCTCCTTTAGACGAACTGTTAAAGCAGTTTATGGAACAAAAGCTTTTAGAAGAATTTTTCTATGACAACTTTTGATAAATATGTATAAGACTAACCTCATTGCCCTCATCCATATATGTCCAATACACACAATTGTGTATGCATTTTAATTAGTAGATTAAGTTAACGTCATGTTATGGCAAAACTATCCAATGTGAATGACTTTATGTCTAATTGCTTGTAGATTCAATTGGGGAATACATTTTGCGAGGAGCATCAGTTGTTTTGTCAAACGCGATATTTGATAAAGATGCAAATGCACAACATGATTTCGATAAGATACAAAATCTTGCACATTCTGCTGCCTTGCTGGGTAACAAATCTGTGAATAGGTAACACTTTGTACTTTATAAAATATATTTAATGGTTGGTTTTTTCTTCTAGATTTATCCAGAATGGTTGTTTGACGTGGCTGTTACATTCTTTTTCCAAATCATTTTGTTAGAATTTGTTAGAGCAGTGAGTGGATGATGATCTGAAACGACGGGTTGACTCACAAGGATCTCTTAACTCTGATAGCTCTACCTACCTACCTACCTACCTATATATATATATATATATATATATATATAAGAGTTGTATACTTATATGAATAAGACAGGATTGATGCATTTATAAGAGTTGTATCTTTGCCTCAAATCCTTTTATACCATATTAGCACTCTCTTACTAGTGAATAATTGTGAAGTAATGTGAATAATTGTGAAGTATTTGCTCTCTCTTACTAGTAAAAGCATGTTCATTGGGATCAAATTTGTAGCTTAGTTGCCATCAGCCCAAGTCTTTATGATTTTTTGGTGTTCAGTTGATGTTGAAGGTTCCATTTCAACTTGGTATTGAACTGCAATCTTCTCCCCAAAATCTGACTTCTTTGCCACTATAACAAACCTTATTGGCTTACTACGAATCAAGCTAAAAACAAATGAAGTAAACTTTTGTTTAACAATTAATTAGATGTTAATGTGTATATGAAGCAAAAGATTAACTGTTTATGTGTGTGTGTTAGAACAAAAAATGGAACTAGAAAAAGAGAGCCTTCTTTTATTTTTATTTTTTTACCTTATCTCCTTTTTTTTCCTATTCATTATTTACATATCATATTATATATATAGAATATAAAACTAAATAATAAATTCAAATATTTATTATTTAGTTTATATTCTATTTTTTAGTTTTTTTTCTTTTTTATTTATTTATTGTTTAGTGAAAGTGAAAATAGATTCTTAAGATAAAGAGGAACCCCTTTGCAAAAGCATAATGTTTTCGTCAAAATAGTATCTAACTTTGTTTCAAGGTGGGGGATAAATACTATCTAACTACTTATTTATCTAGTTAAAAAAATAGTATCTATGTTCACAATATAAGAAAAATATATTTTAAAAAGGAATTTATTTTTTGTACTATAAATTATAATCTCAAACATGGGAAGTGAAACACTCTTACTCTAATGATAAAAAAAAATCCCTCTTACTCTCTCAAGTCTTAATTACATATTCTTAACACTGTTCTATTCTTGGAAGGTATTTTTCATACACTATGTCTGCAATTAGTTAAAAAATATCTCTCTTGATTATCTCAAACTACTCTATCTTTTGTTGTATATTTGATTTTTTTAGCTAAAAATTTATATAAATCTAAAACTAATATTGTATTATAATTTTAATTGTTTATTATAAATTGTAAATGTATATATTTAAAAATATTTTTTATAAATTTTATTATAATATAACTTATAAATTTGAAATGATTTCTATATTATGAACTATAAATATACTTATATATAAAAAAAACTACTACGGTGATCTTTTACATAAGAAATAAATGGTAGTATTTTTTTTCTAATTATAAGAAATACGACTACTTTTAAATGTATTAAATGCTAATTTTCTTTGATACTCCTATTTTATTATCAAATATTTTAGTGAAATATCACTCATTTTTCATGAAAGTTAATATATTTATTGAGTAATTATATAATATAACTCATTCATTATTTAAAATATTATTTCTTGAATTACAAACAGTGTCATTATATCTAAAACAATTTTTAATTGATTAACAATAAGAAAATATTTTCATGAACAAATTAAACTAATTTTTTCATACACTGATCATTCATTAAAAATTAAAATATTTTATACTTTGGCTCGAGGTTAGGATAAGCACGAAGCCATCAGTCGTATCCAAAAGTATATCGATGAAGATTTTCTTTTTTCCAATATAAAAAGCATAATTAATGGAAATGTAAGAACCTTAACCTACAGAAGAGTCAAAAAAATAAAAATAAAGGGCTAAAATTTGAGACGTAAAATCCAGTATTGATTCAAGATTACCAGCAGCCATATTGAATCGATTAGTCAATGGCTGTTCATAATTAACAAATCTTATTTGGAAATGAATTCCTTTATGTAAAATTTTAGCTTAATTTTACTTTTCATTATTATTAATATTATTATTATTATTATTTGAATTTGATATTCTTAAATATTTTTTAACATTTGCTTATATATAAGTTACCTGAAAGTTTTTGAGAAAAGTTAAAAACTCAAAGTTAAAAGTTCAAGTTAGCGGCTTTTTAATAAAATTTAATTACATTTAGGCTAATTTTTCAAAAATATTACTAAATGAGATAAGTCGTAACAGGTAGGACGACTTCTAAATCAGAAGTCGTAACACCTATTACGACTTTTATTTTTATTTTTTTATTGAAATCGAAAGTGTATTTACGACTTTTAAGTCGTAAATATATTTACGATTTGAATTTTTGTTTTTTACTTTTATTAAGGACTCTAAAGTTGTGAACAATGGTGCACCTTCTTAAAATTTGTTAAATGCACCTGCTTTTATATAAGTTTTTCAAAAAAATTGAACTTGCTAATTACATCCCATTTTTATTAAGTATACTCCAATCTTTTCTTTTGAATCCTAAATTCCAAATGGTAATATTTTTAAAACATACCCAAAATGGCAAGCAATAACAATTTAAATTTCGTTTAAGTTTTTTAAAAATTTTAAAAAATTATTTTAATTTAATTATTTAAAATGAAAGTACTTTTAATTTTTGAAATTTCATTTAATATTTTAGTAATTTATGTTATAAATAAATCTTTTATATTTATTTATTTAATTAATTTTCTATATATGACGTAGTGGCAACTCAAAAATTTTATGTTAATTAAGAAAGGGGGTAAGAAAAAATTAATTGCCATTTGGGGTATGTTTTAAAAATATTACCATTTGAAATTTAAGATTTAAAAGAAAAGATTAGAGTATACTTAATAAAAATAGGGTGGAATTAGCAAGTTCATTTTTTAGAAACTTATCAAAAAGGGGGTGCATTTAGCGAATTTCAAGGTGCACGACTTTAAAGTCGTGTCATTAATTACGACTTTAAAATCATTAATTATAAATAAAAAAAGCAAAAAATAAATAAATTAAGTCAGAAGTCAGAAGTCGTAAACACACTTTCGACTTCAGTAAAAAAATCGAAATAAATAGAAGTCGTAACAGGTGTTACGACTTCTGATTTAAAAGTCGTACCACCTGTTACGACTTACATCCATTTGATAATTTTTTTAAATGTTACCCCCAAATGGTAATTAATTTTTTTTCCCCCGGTTGGTCAAAAAGCCCTAGTTAGCTTATTGAGTAACTAATTTGTAGTCATAGTAACTTAAGTTATTTGAGAGGTTTACCAAATACATTTAATTAATATTTAATAAAAAAAATTTGAAGTTTTCTTCTTGTCAAACTTCTTCATAAGGATTTTGTTTCATGTCTCATTTCATAGAAAACTCCAAAGTAACTCTATTTTAGTATATTACATTCATATATTAATATTATTCGTTTAATATTCTTATTTTTAGTGTCAATGAGATGAGAAATGTGACTTCTATTCTATCTATTTATATAAATGAAAAACATAACAATATAGTACTAACGTGTATTCGTTAATTGCATGTATTGATATGATGGTTTGATTTAAGCAATTTCTTAACTACAAACATAATATCAGGTTCTACTTACATTTTAGTGACTTTTAAGACCATGGAAATTTGTAAGTCCTAGAGAAAACCCCATAGTTTTACTTGCAAATCAAAATAAGCTTTAAGCTTACAAGATACCTTTTTACATAACTACTAATATGTTTCCTTTTAAGCCCCTACAAACCAAATTATATCGGATGAAGTATCACTTCAGGTCGAATGGACACTTGGCACTCTCGAATCGAACACACATAATAGAATAAATCTTAGCCTTCGACATGTGCGAGCATCGAGTATCATTCGACCATGATTATCACCACTAAGCCCGCTTAAGGGTGATCTCTTGAATAGAAGTGCCTAAGCATGATCAAAAGGAGTACTACTCAATTGGTAATCATGATATGACAGCCCAGAGACTCAGGCCCAACAAAGTTAGTATAAAAAGGGGTGATCGGCCCAGGTAAGAGGACTGATTCATTCTCACTTACTCACTACATATCCTTAATAGCTTTGGGTAGAACCCTCACTTGAGCATTGAAGTTCCTTGTGCAGGTACTCTCCCTTTCGTTCTGTTAGACACTCATGCACCTGAGATCTCGATAGGAAAAACCAAGCGAACGACCCTTCGACACAATAGAAGACCCTTCGACAAAAGGACATGTATATAGTTCATTGTTACATGAACATTTTGGTGCCTATCGTGGGCCCAGTAAAACTTTGCTCGGCCTCAAATTCAAGAGTATATTAGTCTTTGAATTGTCTGACAATTAGGTCTCCTATAGCACGATTCTATCACTGACATGTTGACATGCCAACATGCACAATCCAAAAAAGAATGTTCCACCACACTTGATGGCTTGTATTGCATATGTCGACACAATATTCACTTGAACACCTCGACACAAGACTTACTCAGACATCTCGCATGAGGCTCGCTTAGTCATCTCGACACAATACATTTCGACACCTCAATACAAATGCATTTGTAAAGCCGTCGGCACCATCTAACTCCTGCTTGGCTTCGTGCCTTGAGCATTCAGTTTGTTGTCCAACACTTCAAAGATCTATGGCTCGGCTTTGTGTCTTGAGCATTCAATTCTCCAGCACTTTAAAACAATGTTAGCATAAAAAAGGGTGAACCTCCTAGGTAAGTGGATTGATTCACTCTCATCTACTCACTACATATCCTTAATAGTTCTGAGCCAAACTCTCACTTGAGCATCATAGTACCTTTTGCAGGTACCTTCGCCTCCATTCTGTTGGACACTCACTCACCTGAGGCCTTGATAGGAAAAATCAAGCTGACAACCCTTAAACACAGTAGAAGATCCTTTCCCAGATAAACAAGTATTTGGTGCATTTGTGATAGGAACACAAATGATTTATGATGACCTATCGACATTAAGTTTAAAGGTATATACACATCTCAGTCCAATTTATATAAGCTTCATTCCTTTGGTTGAAAACATTAATTATATTTGAGTTTAGATTACATTTATCAATAAATACAGCATAACTAAAATAAGTGATGTATAAAAAAAATGAATTGACATTTTTAATACTTTTCTTATTATTTTGTATTTTGTATTTTATTTTTATAGGTCAACTTGCTATTTCATAACTCACCAACTCGTCATTCTATCTTTTGGCAGGTCAATTCACCAGCCAATTTCTAAATAAGTGGATTGATTATCAATGAATCAACCTACCTCACCCTGTTCTAAGCGAGTTGGAGCTTGTTGCCTTGCCTTACCATCTATAATCTCAAGTTTAATTTTGAGTATGTAGTAATATTAAATATTCATAAAAATAACTTTAAAAGATATTTATGATTTTTTACAAAACAAAAAAAAATACTTGTTACACATCTTTTATTTGGCATTGAATGCACATAAGTTAAAGAATTTGATTACAATAAATTAACACTATAAATGAATTCTTCATTATTATCATTAAGTGTTCAATCAAAATATAAGTAGTCAAATTAAAAATATCACAAAAAATAATCAAAATAAAGAAATCATAAATAGATAGTCAATGTATAATAAAATCATTGATTTTTATAAAAATATTTTATAAATCACATTTAAGATACCTTTCAATAGAACAATACATTTTATTTTACTAATAATAATTTTACATTTTATTTGATCACAAATATATTATATATTAAATTTGTTAATTATAAATAATTTTTTACTAACTTTTACTATAATTACTTTAAAAATCATATCATTAATATTTTTTAATTGATTATCAATCTAAATTTTTTTATACAAGCATTAACTCATATTATATTACATTTTGTATTAAAAATTATATAATTCATTTTATCTTGTTATAAAATTTATATATATATATATATATATATATAAATATATATATGAGTTATCCTACATTTTTAATATTGCAGCATTAGAATTGAGAAGTGAAAAAGGCATAAATGAGTGGGAAATAAAGCAAATAGGGGGTGACAATTATATGAAGAAAGTGCATTATAGTAGATTATATAGTAGATATTGATTGATTAAAATCCGCTGTTTGAAGCAGCCCACTGGAATGCTTGACATGGCCCCTGGTTTTCAGTTTTACTTTCCAAACCACTCTCTCTCTTTCTCTCTCTCAATCTCACTTTCACTTGCATATATTCCTCTGCCTGTTCATATCAAACATGCAAATATCAAATACCGCTTCATTCCAATGTTTGTTTCTCCCCTCTCTCTTCCCCTTCACTTCACACCAATGCTCTTTTTCACTTCCCCCACACTCTTCCTTTTACCATTTTACCTGCGTTAAACCCTCTTAGAATCTCACCCCACTTTTCACTATATCTTATAACACACCTTCCCCTGATTTTCTCTGTTTTGCTTCTTCTAGAGTACCCTCTTCCTACATTTTTTTTCCCTCACTTTTCTTCCATACCCGTTTCCCATAATTCTATTTTATCCTCGAACATATCAATAGTTCCTCGATCAGACTCATTTGTCCACGAAAGTTATCTTTTTTGGGGTGTGTGTGATCTGCATTATAGTGGGGTTAATTTCAATGGGGATTGGAAACAACCTGTCTGAGACAAAAGGGAGGGAGTTGTGTGAATTGCGTGAAGAGACCAATACCAACAACACCAACAGCAATAACAACCAATCGAGGAGGAACCGGAGACATCGTCAGAGGAAGATGTCACCTGGTCAGAAATTGTTTCAGACGTGTAATGAAGTGTTTGCTTCTACTGGCCCTGGGATTGTTCCTTCCCCTGATCAAAACATTGAAATGATTCTCTCTGTTTTAGGTACGCGGAGTACATGTGAATTTGATTTTTAATTGTCATGGGGGTGATTGATCATTTTCTCATATGTTTATCTCTCATTTCAATTATGGAATGGAGAATGCTGATGAGTTGCGTAATGCATTTATTTCAATGAAAATAATATTTTTATTAATTAAAAGCATTTAAGATATTTATTAAATATTTTTTGACTTTAGGATGCAATTTAGTAAGACCCAAGACCATTATTTAACGGCGATTTTTTTTCCCTTTAATCTAACCGTTTGTATCAACTCCAGATGTTATTCGTTACCGATTCTCTTACAATTTACTCCATGGAGTATCATATAATATAAGCATGAATAAAACAGATATAATATCTATTATTTTTTCTCTCTATTTTTTAATCTACTCAAAATTAATTAATCCACTCTAATAGTGTGGACGTTTACAAATTGTCTTTTGTATGCTACTTATGTGTCCGTGCCCTAGGTTGCGATGTGTCTGTGTCTTGTATGCATCGTGTATTGATGCAAGTGCCCATTATCTTGTGCTTGATGTTTCCCAAGAGATATATGGTATATATTCACATCACCATTTTCCGCTTACTATATGATGTCAAGTATTTTTAAGTCCACTTTCAAAGCATAATAAAACATACCATTCTCAATTTAATCATTGTCAATCAAGTGCTGTCTTATTAAGCGAGACACACGTGTTTCTCGCTCCTGTTGTCGTGTCTCATTGACATTGGTCAGCTTAATTTGGATGTATATACCTCCTAAATCTAGTGTCTTTTCGTGATAATTATGGCCATAAGTATCTGGTTTACGTAAAGGTTTGCAGTCACTATTACTAGTCACTAGCCAAGAAACAATCAATAATTCTCGATACTACTATTGATATTGAGTTGGAAGTTTTTCATAAATAGATTTAAGATTCTATTAAGGTATTTCCCCTTAACTAATTATAAGAACCTTACAGTTAATTTATTTTTGTTAAATAAAATTTATTAAAAAATAATTAACTTAGTTAATCATATAAGAAAAATAATTAATTTAATTAATCATATTAAATTTATCAATTAATTATATTATCATTTTAAAAAAATTCTTTTCTTTTTTTTATCTATTTAATTACTTTTTATCAATGTTTAGAGAGAATAGTTATATAAAATATATAAAAATAATTAATCTATTTTGAAATTAGAAAAAGATCTTATAAAAAAAGATAAAATAAATTTTTAAAAAGAATATTATAATAAGGAATCGATTGACTAGTAATTAAGAAATTAATATATATATATATATATATATATTTGTGATAAATAACAGTAGAGATATTATATATTATGATATCAAATGTTATATTTTTTACGTTTAATATTTTAATTAAAATCTTTATGCTGTGAGTTAATCGTGGTGATCCTTTAGAAATAAATATAATAATAAAATAAAAATCGTGGTGATCTTTAACAAGGAGAGGATAAATATGATCAATCCTGAAGGCTAAGGACAAAAACCACGTTGTGTTAATGCGAGTTAAGACCGTATCTGTTGTAAAGGACTTGGCACTATTTGAAACTGGATACAGCTACTCAGCTTTAATTTTGAGTAAATGCTTAAATTAGTATTTTTGAAAATAAAAATAAAACTATAAAGGACATTTCTATTAAGAAAATATTGTTAACATGAAAATTTTTTAGTCATTTCCTTCACTGTATAGAAAGACTAATTTGTTTTACATTAAACTTTGAAAGGCTTCTCATATATTTTTTCTGATTAAATTTTGATTATTTTTCTTCTAGATCAAATTAAGTTGGGCGAATTGTTTTAAAAACAAAATAAGGATATGTCTGTTTCTTATTTTTGGAAATTATTTTCCGGTTTTAATAATAAAAAACTTATTTAATAAATGGATTTTAAAATTGTTAAAAATATTTCTCTTTTCAGTTTTTAAAATTTATTTTTTATTTTCTTTTTGTTTTTAGTTTTTTTATTAATATCCATACATTTTTTATATCTCATTTTCTTTTATCATTCTTACTCTTTAAAAAAATAGTTTTTAAAAATAATTTTCAAAAACTAATACTAAAGGTATAATCAAATACACTTTTTAAGTCTTTACTTTTGATTTTTATTTTACCTTTCTTTTTTAATGCTTCTTTGGGATTGACTCAAATAGTTATTTACCTGGACCACACTATCATACCTGTGCAGTAATGCCAAAAATTAATCTACCAATAGTTAGTTCCACTTCTCATTTCTTTGCCTTAATTTTTATATGCTATGATAAGCATATTTATACTGGCTTTGTGCAGGCGAAATAAAACAAGAAGACGTTGGCTTGAAGCCTGAAATGCCATTTTTCAGTTCAAATAATCCTCGAAGAACTCCAAAAATTACATACCTGCACATTTATGAGTGTCAACAATTTTCGGTAACTAAGCTATGACTTATAAATTGCTTTCTTGTAGTGCTATTCTGGTGTTGCTTATTTTGTTTTATTGGTGTGTAAGAGTAACTTTATTTCTTATAATTTTATTATTATTATTTTATGTGTTGAAGATGGGAATATTTTGCTTGCCACCTTCTGGAGTTATTCCTCTTCACAATCACCCTGGAATGACGGTTTTTAGTAAGCTTCTTTTTGGAACCATGCACATCAAATCTTATGATTGGGTCGTTGACTTGCCTCCTCACATGCCTACCATAGTCAAACCATCATCAGAAAGTGAGTATTTTCTTGTTTGTGTTTCCGTACAGTGAGACCCTTACTTATAGGTGGAATATAAGAGGAAGAATAAGATATTAAACATAATATATTCTTCAGTTTCATATTAAATGGTTTAGTATGAGTGTCGTTTCAGAGCACCAAACGTCTGTTTACTCTTTTCAAAGCACAAAACTGAGAGTACTCCATCTGTTTATTATAATAATTGTCCTAAATTGTTTTATAAAGATCGAAGAAAAATTTAATAAATAGATAAAAAATGATAATTTTACAAAATTAACGTTTTGATTGTTAATTTATTTTTAGTTTTTAGTTTTTGTAGGTCATACAAAATTAAAATGATAACTATTTTGAGACAATTTTTTCTTTTTACACGATGTTTATTATGGAACGAGGAGATAATAAATATTGATGAGTTAACAGTCACATAGAGCTATATTTATTTATTTATTTCTAGAGAAGCTTTGTTCTCTCCCATAATTTACATGTGGAACAAGCTTTACATTTAAGCAAACGTGATTGTAACGATGTGGAATAAAATGTCATTGTTAACCATGTATATGAATAAAAAACTAGCGTATCTTAATGGTAGAAGGCGACATCATGAGAAGGTTTTTACCATAGGAAGGTATGGGGAATGATCATTGTATACATAGCCTTATTATGGGAAATGGTCATTGTATACATAACGTTATCCTTAAATATGTAAAAAAATTGTTTTTGAATTTAAACTTATGACTAATTGATCATTAAAACACAACTTTATGGTTGTGTAAGGCTAGCTCTCAACTATGCATATGAATAAAACAAGATGAAAATTTCCTTGGATTAAGGTCAATTTCTCCAACCACTCATCTTGTTTTAGGGAATTGAAGATGCACATGATCAGTATGTATTCGATGTGTCAAATTTTTTCAAGTTGCTTGGTAATATATGTACAACAATAATTTGCATATTCCATCTATGGCAGCCAAGGCTTCGGATATGCGATTGGCTAAAGTCAAGGTTGATGCTGATTTCAATGCTCCTTGTGACCCCTCCATCCTTTATCCTGCTGAGGGCAACATGCATTGGTTCACGGCAGTGACAGCTTGTGCAGTTTTAGATGTTCTTGGTCCTCCATACTCTGATCCTGATGGAAGGCACTGCACATACTACCAGAATTTCCCTTTCTCCAACTATTCAGGTATCTTCATATCCTTTGACAAATACTACTAAATAATGACCTTTGATTACCCTTTGTCCAACTTTTCTGGTATCTTAATATTTTTAAACAAATGATAATTAGTATCCTGAATCACACTCATCTTTTCTGACAACACCCCATAAAAATGGGATAATTATAGGGTGGTCTAGTAAGTTTTGGAACTCCTATGATCCACTAATTTTGCTTGTTTTGGTAACCATTTAGGAGAGTTGATCGTGCATTGAAAATATGGTGGAAGAAGGAAATTTTTTTGTTACTTTTGAGTTAAAAGCAATTATGATATTTTGAAACGGTGATTCAAACGTAGACTTACTTGGTGAGTGAATAATTTTAATATTTATTCAATAAGAGAAAGACTTAAATATGTTTTTGTTGTTTTTTTTCCTGTAAGTTAATTTTTTTTTAATTTTAGTTTTCGTAAATTGACATTTTTTAATTTTAGTTTTTATAAGTTTGTGTCTTTTTAATTTTAGTCTTTTTAAGATTTCAATTTTTTATTTATAATTTTCATATATTCGTGCCAGAATCAAAATTAAAAAAAAAAATACAAACTTAAAAAGGAAATAAAAATAACCAATATATCTTACAAGGACAATAATTTAAAAAATATAAATTTATAAAGATTAAAAATTGAATTTTTTTATTTACCAGAACTAAAAAAATATAAACTTTCATAAACCGAAAACATATTTAAGGCTAAGAGAAAATTGTGTGAATATTGGCCGTTGCTGAAAAGTCATCTTAATTGTAAAATTCATGGTCTGCCTTAATCATTTGACTGTTAGCCTGTGTTGATGTATAATTTTAAAAACATTAAATAATTCATTTACCAATAAAAATTAGTGTATCATTAGTAATCCAAAACTTGTAGATCACTCTATAATTATCCATTTTTCAATCGTATGCACAAGGTAGCTAGTTTCCAAAGCCATATATAATATATCACCCTTTATTGGCATAAATGAATTATTTAGTATTTTGGCTCATTTCTCTTTACCTACATACAATGATTTGAATCTTTTGGAAATTCCAGTAGATGCACTATCCATACCAGAGGAGGAAAGAACAGCATATGAATGGCTTCAAGAGAAGGAGAAACCTGAGAATTTAAAAGTAGTTGTAAAGATGTACAGCGGCCCAAAAATTGTGGAGAACTAATGTTGTCATGTCACCCAACATCTACTTGTTCCTATGATCTGTTGCTGCAGTCAAATGATATTCCTGTTGATCAATATCCCATTTGATGGCACCCTGTCCTGTTGTGAACCTTGGTCTATATCTTATACCTTTTTTAATTAGTATTTTTATTTTCTTCTTCATGGAACATGAGGTTATTAAATATTGGTGCTGTTTTGAGCCTACAGTTGGTTATTATGTACATACAAAAAACAAAAGAGAAAGATGATGTTTACACTGGAAAATAGTATAAAAATGAAGGTGCATATTGCATAGCAATGAACTGTTTTTTATTTTTTATTTTAAAATAAAAATGTGCTTGCTTTGTAGCAGGATTTTTTAGTTTGATGAAAAAAAATGGTGCATTTAGTGAATTGGATTGGTGTATAGCATTGATTTTAAACTGAACTACTAATTGAGCTGCACTTAAATAACGATTGCATTGGTAATGATATATTTTAAAATTTATTTAATCCTAAGAATCGAAGATAAATTAGTCAATTGAGTCTCTGGTTAGTCATTTGAGTCTCTGGAGTATTTTAAAATTTATCATTCAACAATAAAACAGGATAATATTTATAATAATTAATAATAATGATCTAGTGAGAAAAAAAAAAAAGCTAGGCAACTTGAGGATTCAAGAGTACTTTAGACTAGTGTTTTAAAATTCGGCCTGGATCGGCTTGATCAGAAAATTGAACCTACAATTTTTTCAATTTTGTTATTCGATCGATTGGATGTGCTAATGAAGCCGTGTTAATGTTTGGAAAATCGGTATTAAACCAGATAAATCTGGTGTAACTATGTTCGAGCTTTTGGCATTACACCAAAACATCAATAAAGAATAAGGAACAAAAGATATGCTTTTCTTTTTCATTTTATTCATTTAAAAAATTTACATCTTATTAAATAATTTTCAAATGCAATTAGATATTAACATTTTGTATCCTGTTTTTTTTTTTTTTTAAAAATACTTATGGCAATGTGGATAAAATAATATAAAATTTGATAAATGTAATTACTATCTATTTAACCACTATATTTTTTTTAGGCTAGCGTCTGTGATTTTTTTAAGATTTATAGAATTGTCTAACATTGATCATTTTAATGATATAATATTTATCCGATACTTTTGACGGTTGTCAGAAGATAAAGATATAACTAATACGGTTAAAAAACTACCAAAATGTAATGGGTGTTAGCATATCAGTATTTTGATAAAGAACCACAAATATTTGTTACAACAATTGTTAAATACATAATAAATAGCATTTATCAAGTTTTTATAATGTTTTATTATTATTATTATTATTATAGTGAAATAACAATATAGGATGTAATCTATCAATACCTGATCGTATTTGAAAATAATTTAATTAAATGTATATTTCTAAATGAATACAGTTAAAAAGAAAAATGTATCATCTATTCTTTTTTTCTTGAAATTGGTACAATGCAAAAAAAAAATGTATATCTATTTATTCCTTATAAATTACTTGTTTTTTTTTTTTTTACTAGAAGGTTATGATTTTTGTAAGAAAAGAAGACTAAGATGAAAGAGGCCTAATATTAAACAACAAATATCAATTGCGCACTACCATAAGGGGTGATAGGCCATGAATTTGATAGATCCTAGCCTCACATCACATTGTGAACACATAAATTAATGTTGTTAACTAAGATCATTAACTTGTGGCCATAGGTGATATGGAATTGATTTGGTTTTGTCCAAAGTTTGTTTATTAGAGAAAAAGTAGATATACCTTCCTTTTGCATTGTACCAATGACCTTGTCAAAAAAAACGAATAATTTTACAAGGATCGAAGAAAAAAATATACCTTCCTTTTGGCATTGTACTACTGTCAAGAAAAAAGAAGAATAGATGATACAGTTTTTTTTTTCTGTATTCATTTTAGAAATATATGTCTAATTAAATTCTTTTAACATAAGATTAGGTATTCACTGTTACATCCTATATTGTTATTTAAAGATAATAATATTAAAATATAATAAAACCTTGACAAATGCTATTTATTATGTATTTAACAACTGTTGAAACAAATAACTTGTGGCGTCGTGTCACAATACGAATATACTAACACCTAATATATACTTTTTTTGCACTTTTTGTAACTATACTGATTATCATTTTTAAACGGTTTTAAACCATAAAAAATTTAAGTATCTCGGGTAAATAGTTTGCGACAAAATCTTTAAAAGGTAATTAACATTTTTTGACGATTCTAGAAATCTCCAAAAAAATGACAGTCATTATCCCTAAACAAATATAGTTGTTAATTACATATTAAATTGTATTTATCTAGGTTTTAGATATGCAATCCATTTCGCCACAAAAAAAAAGGATGCAGAATATTAATATGTAAATTTTATTTGAAAAGTATTTAATCAGATGTATATTTTCGAAATGAAAATAGTAAAAAAAAAGTGTATATGTAGGTGTACAAGACTAAGATGAGAGGGACCTAGCATTAATTTGGATTACAAATATCAATTGTGCACTACCATTATACATGTGAATGTATAGGATGATAGGCCATGGATTTGCTAGATCCTCAAAGAAATGATTAATGAACTCAGAAATTAATGTTTTTAAGTAAGAACCTTAACTTGTAGCCATTTGTGTTGTAGGATTGATATTTGTTTATCTTGGGTTGCTAATTATGCTCACAAGTTCAATCCAGGCAATAAGAGGAGGGTAAATATCTTTATGATTCTCCTTTAAGTTTGAATTAAACTTCTGAAATCGTATAAATAATTTACACGGAGAATAAAATATACCTTTCTTTTGGAATTGTACCAATGTCAAGAGTGAATGAGGAAGAAAATATATTTTTTTACTCTTTTTTTTTTTTAAAAAATAAATAAATTACATCTTAATAAGTACTTTTTTTATGATGAAAGATTAGGCGAGCTCAAGCATCAAAATAGCCGCAAAAATCCCAACTAGCTAGGTTGACACCTAAGTGACTATAAATCATTTGCCTAAACAGACCCAAATATTATTAATAGAAAAATAGTGAATTCAAACAGCAATAGGGAAACAATCCCTGTAATTTTTTTGGAGATTTATTGAACAATTGATATTTTTATATGATTGTCACAAACTAACACAATATTTACCCAATACTTTTAACAGTTTAAAATCACTAGAAAAGGATAATCAGTGTGGCTACAAAACACTAGAAACTATTGGGTGTTAGTATATCAATATTGTTGTGACATAACATTTATCAAGTTTTTATAATAATGTTTGAATTAATCTTATTATCATGAAATAACAATAAAGTATGCAATATGTCAATACGTAATCGTATTTGAATTGAATTAGATATATATTTCTAAAATGAATACAATAAAAAAGAAAAGTGTATCATTTATTCCTCTTTCTCTTTTAACATTGTTTCAAGACAACTTCTACTTGGTAAACTTAGTTTCACGTGCCAAGTTGGGAACCTTTTTGTTGCCGTTGAATGAATGGACTTTTAATCTGACGGTCATTAGTGTTTGTTTGTAAATGGATTACACATTAATGATGATGGTTAATGAAAAAGTATTTTTTTTACGTGTATCCGAACTAAAACAATAAAAAAGCCAAATGATGATGATAGCTTGATGAGTGGTCCACGATAAAAAAAAAAGCCAAATGGTGATAGCTTGATGAGTGGTCCACGTGAATTAGGACAATGTTGTGTTGGATTTAGGGTTACTAAAAAGGTGAAATTGGTGGAATTTTTTTTGCCAAAAAGTAAGTTGGATGCAAAATTTGTATAAAAACAAAAATGAGAGTAAAAAGTGCAATGCATTTATGTTAGGATAAAATGATGAATGATAAAATTCATAAATTTCTTAAAAATAAGAGATAAATACATTAAATTAATTTGTTAAGAGTAAAATTTGTTAAAAATTAACAATTTTACCCACCCACCCACCTTTGCTAACTCTGAATGCAACACAAAATTGTGTTCATTCACGTAGACCGCACACATCAAGACGACACCTATTTTAATTCTGATACACATTTGAATTTAATTTCATTAATCATATAAGTAATTTATTTACAAGGAAAAAATATATATACCTTCGTTTTGGCACTGTACCAATGTCAATAGAGAATGATGAAGAAAACATATGTTTTTCTTTTTTACTATATTCATTTAGAAAATATACATCTTATTAAATACTTTTCAAATACAGTTAAATATTAATATTTAGCATCTTTTTTTAATTTTAATTGTGACAGTAGGGATAAAATATTATAAAACTTGACAAATGCAATTTATTATAATATATGTAACAACTGTATTTATTTTCGGCTAGTTATTGTATTTTTCTTTTTTGAAATTTCTAGAACTTTCAGATGATTTTTTCAAAAACTAATATAATATTTACCTGATACTTTTTGATGGTTGAAACCTTTTATAAAAAATGCTTTACCTTGACTGTTAACATATTAAAAATATTTTAAATATTATAATACTAGTAAAAATATTTAAACTTATATTTAAAATGTTATTAATCTAATATATGTTGTAATATTTTAAATATTAAAGCACTAATAAAAATATTTACTACATACTTACAAAATGTGATACAAATGACAAGTAACTGATGTTCTTTAAGCACATGTTAGTGATTCAATCCCTCACTATATATGTGAATAAAACAACACATGTGGGAAAATAAGTTTTCGCTTAACGAATACTTTATTTTCTTGTTGGCAAAATTAAAATAAAAATTAATCATTTATTTTAAATATGTTGTTGTAATGCTTAACTTAACTATGCAAAAATTTTGTTCTATAACGTATTTAATCATATGTGTTTTTTTCTTCTTGAGTATTATATCCAATAAATATTAACAATTTTTTACATATATTTTTAATACTCATCATCATCCCTCTTTTTTCTTATAATTTACATTCAATATAAAAACCCTGATGATGACACAGGTAAAAGGACTCATAGTGAAATATAAAGTTTAGTCTATTTAATTTAATATTGTTAAAGTAAATTGTACTCCCATCTAGACTATAATATTGTTCCTTCTTCTGATAACTTAAACTATATAATAAATTGCACTACTCTCCCCTAGAGATGCGAGTGTTGCATTGTTGTTTTCCTCTTATGTTAAAATATGTAGTTTAGTTCATTTAATTTAATAGCCTTGTTTAAAAAATTGTAAAATATTTTAAAATATATTTTAAAGATTTGTGTTTAATTCTATTTTACTTATATATCTTTTATTTTTATTTTGATTACATTAAAATATATTCTATGAAAATAATAATTAAAAATCAATATTTTTAAATATATAATTGAATTTAGTAAAATTCATACTACTCTATTTAAAATAATAATTGATGATATAAATTATACATATATGTATACGTATGAATTTCTTTATTTATCAATTTATTTAAAATATATGCAATTGAATATATTAATTTATTCTAACTATGTTTATTTAATACTAAAACTTAAAACTATATAGTAATAATTTTTATGTTTTATAAATTTTTATAATTCCTTTTCATCAATTTATTAAATAATGAAATCAAGCACATAATAACTTCGTCAAAAATGAATTTATCATGAGTCTCTATAAATAATAAAAAAATAGCAAGATCATGCGCGCAGAAACAAAGCTCTGAGTTGTCTTCAAGTTTCGCGCACACCAACGAAAAAAAAAAATTAAAAAACCAACACTTACCTCCTAGCTCCGATATCTCCAAAATTCTCTACCCTCTCACTATTTGAAAACATCAACATCACCATTTCTCCACACTCACACACTCTAGAGCTTCTAATCGTTGAAGAGGTAGAAGATGAACCATCCACTCCTCCACAAAAACATGAAGAGGAACCATTCATTTCCCTCTATACGAGACCAATTAACAACGAGACTACTAGAGAGTTACACCAAACACCTGTGCGCGCTAGAACGCCTGCATGATAACCTTCTTTGACAAAGTAATTTGAAAATTTTAGGATTCATTGTTCGTGATTAAGCGTTTCCTAATTTGTTCTCTCAAAAATGGTTATGCTTATCAATTTAATGACATGACAATACCTCATTAAAAAAAATTAATTGACTCATTAAACGTGAGTATCTATTTGCCATGTACCCAATGACACTAATGATGTTAGCATGTTGGATGAACATAAAAGGTTTTCTATTTTGAGAGACTGAAGTAGAACATAAAATAAAATTGGAGACTAAATTCGAATTAAAAATTTAATAGAAGAACAAAAAACCATAATTTATCCAATAAATATGATATAAGAGTTAGTTGATTATGTTAGTTTTGCAACATCAAGTTAAAGCATCAAATAAGTCTACAATTTATAGTGAATTTTTTTCCAAAAGAGTTTCAAAGTCAAAATTAATTTCTTTTGGAGACTAAATTCGAATTTAATTAGCAAATTTTAGAAGAAAAAAAATATAACTTATCCAATAAATATTATATAGTAAGAGTTAATTGATAGTGTTAGTTTTGCAGCAGCAAGTTCAAGCATCGAATAAGTTTGCAACAGAGAGGTTAGACTAACTTATTAGCCTATTATAGATACGTAATAATTAACAATTACTCAGAGTAGTGGAAAAGGTGCAATAGTAACCCATTACAAGTAATAGTTGTTGAACGTTGGGTTTGAACAAGACCAATTCTATAAAACATTAAAACTGCACAATGGAAAGGGTAAAACAGTTGATACATAAGTGAATATTACTTGACCTCCAATCTGAAGAACCTACACAGCTCGAAGAGGCACCTTTATTATAATATCCTATGCCTATATGGTCGAAATATTAAGGCGTCAAAATGTGACTCTGTCATATATATATTTTGGAAGGCCTCTTTGTCATATATAGTTCGGAATTTCACACACAAGCTCCCAATGCCAGTATCAAATACTTAATTATGTTCGGTTGCCAACTAGAATCGGGGAATGGATCTAAGTTATTTAATTTAATCAATCCCTAAAAAACCCATTGAAGTTTCTTAATGGCTAACCGATGCATACTTGTATGAATGCATGCATTCACACCATGAATTAATTAATTAATTATCACATTGACAACATTATATGTTTTATAATCCCACTATCATATCCAAATTATTTTAAACGTTTTCAGACGACATATAAGTAATGATATATGACTTTTTTTTTATATCTTTTTATTTTGTAGTATCTTTAATTTCTTGCTCCTCCTTAAAAATAAAAAATATATATGTCATTTTCTGACATATGGTATCTAAATATATTATAGGGTAATACGTAAAACTCAGATCCCGAGACATACACTTTGGGGCTAGTTCCAATTTTAAAAGGTTAACCAAACATTGACGTTATTTAAAAAATAATGCAAAAAGACCTACAATGTTTGATCGGGAACAACAATTAGAAAATGTAACAGTAATTAATTAAGGACCAGAAAGTCAATTTAATTTAACAATTGTGATATGACCCTTGTTTGGTGCGCGACCTTTGACAACTTGGTAAGTTAATTATTTCTTCATATTGTATGATCAGGCTTTGAATGAGCATATTTTATGCCCAATAAATTACATTTATTAATAAAAGGTTTGTTTTTGTATGAAAGTAAGTAATTAACATTGGAAAATCGTTTTTAAGCAAAATAGATTTTTGTTTGAGACATAAATAATAAATTTATTTTTAAATACCCATTTATTCTTATACTATTAATGAGGTGCTATTCTACCAACTAAAACTGAAATAATGTAAATGGTCCCTAAATATATAGTATAACATATATTTTACTATATAAGACAGATATAATAAACACTAGAGTTCTGTATGCATTTCAAGAATGTCATTGTCAATCAATTAAAAATAATTATTACAAAAACCAATTACCTTACCATATATATAGCGTATGTATTCTAAAGATTAATCCAATTTAGATGAAATAACTCTTAAACATAATAAACATTTCAACTATTAATTACAGAAGGACATGAAAAAGATGAACACGATGACTAGTATTAATTATATAATCAACTTGTACATAAATGATAGTATAAAACACCATAGTAGTATATTTTAATTTTCCTTCGTGACAATGCATTCATAGAAAGCAGGTCAATGGCACAGTACCTGGACAGAAGAGCAATAGTTTACAACCATGCAGCGTGTGGACCGCGTAATAAGGCTACACCATTGACAAAGATCTCAGAGGCGCTCTCACTCGCCGCCATGGCTAATAACTAGTTCCATGTTGCAACTTTGACCACATACCCCATGTGACGTTCTCTCATGAGTACCAAGCTTCAACCATCAAATTAAGTAATGCACAACTTGTGTGTCAAAATTCTCCTTTTCAACCTCATTTATGACTCAGATTTGGGTGATCATATAATTAGTTTAACTGTACAATAATTATAATGAGTCCCACAGATATTATCTTACCAATTTGGAGTTGACATTTGAATGGTGGTGGCTGCATAATGGTAGAGAGCTATTGGATCTGGATTTGTTTAATTAGATTTATACCGTGTCTAGCTCATAGTTGTTTGGTCTATAAGAGGGTATGTGCTGTACAATTGTGGCATGCATTTATATATTTGTGCGATTGAGGGAGTTCTACTTGAGAAATAGTAATAATTGAGGCCATGTCAAAAATGTCTAGTACCAATGGTCCAGAGATAGAAGAGAAGAGAGTTACTCAGGTATATGCTACTCCTTTCCCTTCCCAAATCTTTCTTCTTGTGCATCCTATACTGTTTCTGAATAATTTTCTCTATCTTATATTCATGAATGTCTTTAATTAATTAACAAGGTATATAGACGGCTTTCTAACTTTGATTGAATACTATTTTCAGTATGATATATCTCAGAATTTTTTTTAATTACATCACATGAATCAATCCATTAAATTTTTATTTACAGAATTTGATGAAAATATAGAAAGATTTCTCTGTTCATGTGAAGCAAACCTTAAATAACCAAGTAATTATTCAATTGTATGAACAATCACATGTAGTTTGGCATGAAAAATATGGAAGAGTAAAGAATAAAACAAAAGCTTCTCTTCAGGAATCAAATAGCTGATTCATTGTTATAATTATTACTTGTTTTGAAATACAGGAAGATAAATTCAAATCTGCTAAAACTGAAATGGGTGAGGTGAAGGAAGAAAATGAGAGATTGAAGATGATGCTGGAAAGAGTAGAAAAGGACTACCACTCCCTTCAACTCCGTTTCTTTGACATCCTTCACAACGATGTTTCAAAGAAGGGTTTAGCTGATTCATCTACTTCCCTTGATCATGAAACTGCAGAGCCTGAGCTTTTGTCACTTTGCCTTGGAAGGAGTCCAATGGAGCCTAAGAAAGAATTAACAAGAATTGGAAACACCAACAAACCAAAAGAAGAAGACGTTGGACCCAACCTTACTCTTGGATTAGACTCGAAACACCTTTTGTCAATGGAGGTTGTGTCTGATTTGAGTCCCATGAATAGCTCAGAAGAACCAAAGGAAGTTGAAGTAGAGGGAACAAATCAATCAGCAAAAGTGATAAATGTAAATGATGACGTTTCAGATCAAATGCCAGCCAAGAGAGCCAGGGTATCTGTGAGAGCAAGATGTGATACTCACACGGTCAGTATCAAAGAACAATAACACATCTTAATTTGGTTATAGAAAATGTTTTGTTTTTACTTTTTACTTCTTTTTTTATAAATAATTATAAAAATATTGTTTTGTTTTTAATTTTTTTTATAAGAAATAATATTGTAAAAACAACAAGTTTTGCAAAGAGTAATAAAGAGAAATCAAAGTGATATTTTTCCTAGTATTTATGAAAACAACCAATAATGCACGTATACTTTCATTTTTGTATTCTAGGATATTATATATATATATATTTTTGTCTAATATCTAGTGGCATGCCTTTCAAACAGATGAATGATGGATGCCAGTGGAGGAAATATGGACAGAAGATAGCAAAGGGAAATCCATGTCCAAGGGCATATTATCGTTGCACAGTTGCACCAACATGTCCAGTCAGGAAGCAGGTATACATATATATAGTTTAATTTATATACCTTATCAATGTAAACTTACTTAACATAGTCATCAAATAACAATTCACTTCATCATCATATTAATAAATAGGATAACATGCTAAAATAGTAAATTCCTAGTGAATATCTGTCTATAAGTATTATAAATTCACAGTATATAAGCTAAACTCATATATGCATTAATATTGTTGTATGCAAATTGAAGTTGTTTCAGATATATTGAGTAATAATACCCCAAATTTAATGCATGTATGACTTCAGGTGCAAAGGTGTGCTGAGGACTTGTCCATCTTAATCACCACATATGAAGGAACACACAACCACCCTCTTCCAGTTTCAGCCACAGCCATGGCTTCAACCACTTCAGCTGCTGCTTCCATGCTGCTGTCAGGTTCTTCAACATCTCACCTTACAAGCCAAAATTCTGCATCTTTTGGAAATGCTCCTACCACACTACTCAATGGTGTGAGTTTCAGTAGTCACAAGTTTGATGAACTAAGAGCCAAACAAATGTTGTCACCACCAAACCATGTCTCACCAAATCTGTTTTCAACAATCACTTTAGACATGACTTCTTCAGCTTCTAATTCCTCCTCATCAACTCAATTCCATCATCGCTTACCTTCGACGATTGCTTCAATTTCAAACCCAAAAATTTCTCCAGCTAGTCTCAGCTTTTGTTCCCAAGATAATAACTTCATACCATCCATTTGGGGTAAGGGGGGTGAAACTACTACAACACCAATTGACAAAATCCCCATAACTAGGCCAGTTATCAAGGGAAATCAATATTTCCAAGAAAATTTCTATCAACAAAGCATAACAAAGCAAACTCCTTCCAAAGAAGCTTTGGCAGAAACAATAACAAAGGCAATCAGCACAGACCCGAGTCTTCGTTCAGTAATAGCTGCTGCAGTTTCATCAATAGTGGGGAATGGATCAAGCAGTGGGAACCAAGAGGAATCAGAGAATGTTCTTGGTTCAGGGTTGAACTTAAAACTTGGGGAGCATCTTCAATTGGCTTCACCCAATCCCTTGAACCAGAATAGGAAAGGGTGCTTAACAAGCTACTTCAAAAGTTTGTCCTCTAAGAATTCTGAGGCAGGAAACTTCATTTTTCTCCAACCACCATTGCCATTCTCTTTCTCCAAGAGTAGCACAAATCAGGTCAACCATTATGTTCCAGAAATGAACACACATCATTAGCTTTCTCTTCCTCTTTGACGTGGCCAAGGTTCAAGATCCTATTATTTCATGTCAAAATATATAGGACCCCACAAAGAATAGATTAAGTTTAGAAACCAAAAGAACGGCTAGCTAGAAATTAATGTTTGTCTCCCCCTACAATCTAGTTATTCAATTCCATTTTTGTAACACTCGAGCAACTGCTCAGAGTCTATAGACAACCTATTACAGATATTATTACAAATGTCTAGCTAGTACTATACATTTCATGTTTTAGATTGCTCTAACATTGCATGCCTAATTATTAATTTTTTTTCAATGTAGTTAATTATTTAACTAATTTATTTGCTTAGCACAATCTGCCGATCAGTATTACAACTATCTGGTTTCATACTTTGGAATAACAAGGCTAACTACCAAATGTTACGGACTGGGCATAGGCCCAATCCATGTAATCTACTAAGCCTACATAATTTAAGAGATCATAAAACACGTGCATTGGCTGAGAGTAAAATCAAACACTGAGAGCAAAATTATTCTACACCTGTCAAGAAGTTGCAGATAACTGCCCACAAGGGGACTTGGTCTTGTGCCACATACTTTTTGCAGCTGTTGGGAGTATAATAGTTGGGCTTTAGTCCAACATTGAATAGCATAGCAAATAACTTGTGTATTGGTACATAAAGAACTTTAAGCAATTGTTTAAATCATGTTGGGTGTGAAATTTTAAGAAGCGATGGTACTACATTTTAGTTGGTTGAAATCAGATCATAGAGCTTTATTGTTCTATTCAGAGGGTTTGAAGGAACGATCAAAGACACCCTTTCAGGTTTGAAGCAGCTTGGTAATTACACTCTGATTTTTCAAATTTTGTCAAGTCTCAATGGGGGAGAGTATTTGTTGATTATATATGGAGAATGTTAATGCACTCACATTAATGTTAATGCATAACACCATAAATTTTGAACAGAAAAACTACTAAGATTCTTTAATTTATTATAATAATTTTAACTTTAAAATATTATAGGATTTTACTATTCAATTTAAATAGTCATTTCTCTCTCTTTTCTGACTATCATTAATCTCTCTCCTCTCTCATTATAAAATAATAAATAATGAAAATAAATGTATATATATATATATATATATATAGAAATTGAAGATATGTATAGATTGAAAATGGATTATAACTCACATATTCTATTTAATTAACTGACTTAAATCTTATATATCGATGATTGTATATTTAATTTCTCTAAACCATTTTTAATCTTTATTTTTTATATCCATGTTGAATTAAATATTTCTCTTTTTCTTACTTCTTATCTCTCACTTCTAAAAATATAAATAATTATAAAATAGGATTGTGTATACGTGAAGATAATGTTACCATTATTTTAATATAAGTTATGTTAAAGTCAACGATTTCTAGATATGATTTACCTCATGCATACTTGGGAACATCTTCACTAGAAGAAAGCTTAACCATTGAGAAATGATGTATATTTCGTGGAAGTTTTGTGAAACTTGATGCTCGATCTGGTGCCATGTTGTGGAAGACCGATATGTTACCAGATAATAAAAACACGAGAGGAGACTATGCAGGAGCTGCAACTTGGGGAAGCAGCCCCTTCATTGAAGTTTACAGAAACCATGTCTATATTGCCACGGAAACCTCTATTCTGCCCCATTACACATACTTGAATGTCAAGAAAGAGAAAACAATCAACTAAGCCTACTCAACCAGATGCGTGTATTTAACCAGAAAACCACTCAAATTCAATCTTGACCCTTGATTTGAACTCTGGGAATATTACATAGTACCGCCAGTTAGGAAGCTACGACGTGTGGTTCGTTGCATGCAACAATTCTTCAACCCCTAATTGTCCTCCTTCAGGTCCTAACCCAGATGCTGATTAATTTTGGGGAGGCACCAATGATGTTGACTGCATATGTAAATGGAACCAAAAAAGACATGGTTGTTGCTGTCCAGAAAAGTGGCTTTGCTTGGACTTTAGATCGCAACAATGGCAATCTCGTTTGGTTTACGGTAAGAGATGATTTCTATTAACGAAAGAGCAATTTCAAATAATATTAATTTGTGACATTTATTCACATTTTCACTATGCCTAATGATAAAAAAAGAGAGCTTATATGTATACTGTACGTGTGTAGAGTAATATTGTAATAGTAACTTCAATTAAAACATATACGCCTGCAGGTAAGTTTATACAATAATATATATGAAATTCATAATAAAATAAGTCATTAAGTTTATAAACTTTAGACGATCCAAATTCATTACATGAAAGATTTAAAAGACTTTCTTTCCAACCAACTCGGGTGCTATAATCACGTTGGCAAGCCAATTAAACTTGATTTTTTTGCTTTTGTATGCCCCTACTTCATTTTATTATGAACTAAAATTTAAATCATTCATGCTTTTGTAGGAAGCTGAACCGGGTGGGCTTGCAGGAGGTGGAACATGGGGTGCTGCGTCTGATGAAAAGAGGGTTTACACCAACGTTACATTGCAAATTCTGGGGCCAAAAATTTTACTCTTGTACCATCGAATATGATTGCAACTACTGGTGGGTGGGTGGCAATGGATTCCATCAATACTTTATAATCTTTATACGATAATACTTTATAATCTTTTAATTTGTAAAAATAGAGTAAATTATACTTCTATTTCCTAAGATTATGTTTAAGTTCATTTTCCAAAAGATTATGGTTTAAATTGGCAAAAGGAGATGATATTTTTAATGAAATTTTAAATAGGAATTAAGTGGTATTTTAAAATTGGCTCATGCTATACTTGCAATTTTTACTTTGATATGTTGGTGGTAGCTTAGTGATATTTGATTATTTTTTTTATAAAAAAAAGTATATTCTAAGTCAGTTGTAGGAAAAATTGTTTTAGAATGTCACAAATTTTAAGATAGTTCTTCCTAAAAACCGTTTTAAAAATATAGTATATTTTTTTATATATAAAAAATGAGTTTCTAAGACGGTTATAGAAAAATCCGTCTTAGAATGTGACATTCAAAGTTAGTTTTTGCTTAAAACCGTCTTAGCAATACTATGTATATTTTTTTTATTAAAAACGAGTTTCTAAGACAATTCTTAGGAGAACCGTTTTAGATTGATCACATTCTAAGACGATTTTACAAAGAACCGTCTTAGAATGTGAGCGTTACAAAGACAGTTTTATAATCGTCTTTAAAATAACGACTTTCGATGGCGCTCAAATCAAAGACGGCCGTACAACCATCTTTGTATGGGGTATAGAATCGTCTTTGAATAACGCTTTTATGGTAGTGTAGGTTGCGGACAAAATGGGCTAACAGGTAGTTTCTTGTGTCAAATATCTTTTATTGATAGAAAAGCGCGTGACGATTTGTGTTTAGTGACTCCAGAACACTTACGTAGTTGATAAAGGCCATCCTTGATTAATGTTCCCTTCCACTAGACCTTCCCTTCATTTTGTGATTCGCAAAGCAAGTTAAACTACAAAACTCAACGCAGATGTCATTGTCAGAAGTTAATTGAGAAAAGATTCTGTGATCATAAGTTCATACATAATATGCTTATGATATAGGGGCATTTGAGGAGTGTTAATTAAGAGCAGTATGACTAGTGACATGAATTTTAAGGCTTGCACCATTACCAAATGCCAACTAGTCAAGCGATCCTTACCATTATGTTAATCGAATTATTAGAATATGTCTGGATCATGCTAGCTCTACAATCAAAATACCAATCTAGAACCTAACAATACTGGGTGAGGCTACGCAGACACTATAGACATGATTAGCCTTATCTAACATCTTTCATTGTTGACCCATATAGCTTTTATCAAACTTGCAGTAGCGAATGATTGGGTTAATTTGCAACACACCGCCTGATAAAAAAAAAATCTATCTTCAGAGAATTTGCCACATCTTCTTCCTCTTCATGGAACTCTCTAGTTTTTTCCTCTCCAAGTCCACTGGTTCTACCTCCTATATATATTAATTGTCTACATTTGTTGCTATGTTGGCAGAGGGATTCAAGTTCAAATTGGACAGATTGTTGATAAGCTCCAATCCAACCTATTTTTTAAATGTGACAAGTTGAGCCTACATTTCAACCCTAGTAAGATGTTATTTGTCAAACAATTGAACAACAATTTGATTGTATTCATTGTCCAAACTTCAGCACGCTTGAGTGTTCAAATCCAATGTAGAGACGGGACTTCCTGCAAGTGCAAGGTTACATTCTGTGCCCTTAATTTTGATATCAGTGATTTGATAAACTGATATCTCACAGGCCCTTTCTCTCTCACACACACTGATGCACTCACACAAACATAAACACAAATTTTCTGGGGGGGCGAAAACTCTCTTTCTTTATTGATAATAGTCTGCCAAAAGCCACACAGATCCTTTTACATAATGTGCTATTTATAAGCAACAAAATTAACCTAAACCTAAAACAATTTCAAATTCAAATCTAAACAATATCTTTCCTAATATCTTTCTATAATATCTCTTTTCATATCTTATCTTTCCTCATATCTTATCTACCCATATTACTCCTTTTAAAATTCAAACTACATAAAATAATATTTATTTAAACGTTTATCCTAACAAAATCCCCCCATAAACTTTAAATACTTCTTCCATCTTTTATTCTCATCATCTTCTTGCAATTCTCCAGCAACAACGTCGGTAGTGGCTTTGTAAATATATCTCCGACTTGTTCTCGGCTCGTCACATAACTCAACTCCACATTTTTCTCTTTCACTTGATCTCGGATGAAATGAAACCTGACATCAATATATTTGCTTCTCTCGTGATTAACCGGGTTCTTCGCTAACTCAATTACCGACTTGTTATCGACCCGGATCTCGGTCATTCCGACTTGAACTTGCTTCAGCTTCTCCAACAAGTTCCTCAACCAGACTGCATGACACACACACACACCAGGATGCTGCAACGTACTCGCTTCACATGTTGATAAAGTCACAATTGGTTCCTTCTTTGACATCTAGGCAAACGCTGTGTTTCCCATGAAAAATACATAGCCAGCCGTGCTCTTCCTATCGTCCACGTCTCCACACCAATCACTGTCCGAGTAACCCTTCAATCTGTAATTTTCTGACTTTGAATAGTAAAGTCCTTGTGTGATCGTCCCTTGAATATACCTTAGAATCCTTTTAGCCGCCTTCCAATGAGAATAGCTCGGCTCTTCCATGAACCGACTTATAATTCCAACACTTAAACACAACTCCGGCCTCGTACGTGTCAAGTATCTCAAGCATCCGATCAAACTTCAATAATTTTTCGGATCAACTCGTTCTCCTCCATCATACTTTGAAAGTTTTGTACCGGGTTCCATTGGTGTTGAAACCGGGTTACAATCCGTCATCTTAAACCTCTTCAGTATTCCCTTCGCATAACTCTCCTGAGAGACAAAAATTCCATCTTCGTCCTGTCTGACTTCCAAACCGAGAAAATATCTCATCAAGCCGAGATCAGTCATCTCAAATTCTCTTGACATTTTCTTCTTGAACTCTGGTGCCATCTCTTCACTATTCCCCATGAAAATCAAATCATCAACATACAATGCTACCAGCAATAAATCATCACCTTTCTTCTTAACATATAGGGCATGCTCATATGGACACTGTTCAAAATCGTCCTCCTTGAAATATGCATCAATGCGGGTATTCCAGGCTCTCGGTGCCTGTTTCAGGCCGTACAAAGCTTTCTTCAATCTTAACACTTTTTTTTCTTCTCCGCCCTTCAAGTATCCCAGTGGTTGTTCGAGATACACCTCTTCTTCAAGTACATCATTCAGAAATGCCGACTTTACATCCATCTGATAAATCGGCCACCCAAATTGAGCTGCTTGCGAGATCAACAATCTGATTGTCTCCATTCTAGCAACAGGTGCGAAAACCTCATCATAGTCTACTCCTGCCTTTTACGAATACCCTTTAGCTACCAGCCGGGCTTTATATCGCTCTATCTCTCCATCAACATTCATTTTCTTCTTATACACCCATTTAACTCCAATGGGTTGACTTCCTTTTGGCAGCTCGGCCAACTCCCAAGTATCATTCCGTTCAATAGCTTTGATCTCTTCATCCATGGCATTTTGCCATTTCTCATCTCGGATTGCTTCTTCAAACCTTATTTCTTCAGAATCTGTCAACAAACA
>CM023958.1:36538957-36569933 GCA_013407115.1 Glycine latifolia
CCTCGGCCTCCTTGCCAATTCTGCTGACTCGATTCAGCCTGCTCCTTGTTCCATCCTTCTTGACCTCAGCCTCTGCCACCTCGGTCATATCCACGTCCAACTCGGCCTCGTCCTCTACCTCAAAAATTCTGAGAATAGAGCACTTTCTCGTCCTTGATTGAAACTTTTGTCTGGAGTGCTTGCTCCAGTGATTCTTCTTTCTTCTTTTTCTTCCTCTGTTCATGTGCCTCCAATGAACCAGCAAGCTCGTCAACGGTGAACGTTGCTAGGTCCTTTGACTCCTCAATCGCACATACAACATTCTTGAAGTCATCAGTGAGAGACCTCAAAATTTTCTCCACCACTCTGGTGTCGGGCAGCACCTCTTTGCTTCTCTTTAGTTGATTCACTATGGTCTGGACCCGAGTAATGAAATCGGATACCCTTTCTCCTTCCTTCATCTTCATTCCTTCCAACTCTCCACGGAGAGTTTGAAGTCTGACCTGCCTGACTCGATCGGCTCCCTTGTAGACATTTGCAAGAATGTCCCACGCCTCCTTTGACGTTGTTGCGCCGGCAATCTTCTCAAATCCGGAATCATCAACAGCCCGTAACATCATATACAACGCTCCTTTGTCTTTCAATTGCATCTCTTTCAACATTTTGTTCTGCGCTTCCGTGTATCCTGTCGTGGATTGTGGTTCTTCGAAACCATCATGGACAACCTCCCAACTATCATTGGTTCCCAACAGAGCCTTCATCTGGATACTCCAGTTCTCATAGTTAGCCTTCGTAAGGCGGGGTAATGACAGACTACTACTCGGACCACTCTCCATTCTCTTTAGCTCTGATACCAATTTGATATCAGTGATTTGATAAACTGATATCTCACAGGCCCTCTCTCTCACACACACTGGTGCACTCACACAAACACAAACACAAATTTTCTGGGGGGCGAAAACTCTCTTTCTTTATTGATAATAGTATGCCAAAAGCCACACAGATCCCTTTACATAATGTGCTATTTATAAGCAACAAAATTAACCTAAACCTAAAACAATTTCAAATTCAAATCTAAACAATATCTTTCCTAATATCTTTCTATAATATCTCTTTTCATATCTTATCTTTCCTCATATCTTATCTACCCATATTACTCCTTTTAAAATTCAAACTACATAAAACAATATTTATTTAAACGTTTATCCTAACAAATTTTATTAAAGTAATCATCCATTTTCAATCTTCCTTTTTTGTTTTATGGAACTTCATTTTTGGGAATGTGATCTTGGATCTCGTATGTGCTCAAACTAAGATTTGAGCCTCTTCCCAAAGCTGTTGTGAGATTTCAATGTGAAGTAACAATTTTGCAATGCTAAGAGTTATGGAGTTTAGTAACCATCCAAGTAGCAGTTTATTAGTCGTTGTTGTCAATTCTTCAAATCCCGGGCTAGACTTAACTCTACCTTCACTACTGATAATATAAGCTCTTTAGGAGTTTTTATGGTTCTATAGATGTATCCAGCCAATTTTTTACGTTTAAGCAGTGGGTAGCAGACATCAACAATTTGTAGTTATCTCTGTCGGTCTGTTCAACATGCCAGAGCAAACTGTGGAAGGGATAATTTTTGTGGGTGAACGAATGTGACTTTTCAATGGTGGTGAAAAGGGACGAAGGGCTCATGATACAAAGAAAGAAATCATGGTAGAAAGCATAAAAACGGTTGTATATTCTCATTGATTGTATCATTCGCGATACCATGTTCAAGTTAGAGATCAAACCCTGGATCTTGATGGAGAAACCACGTGACGAACCACTTGTAACAACGACTTTTGGTGAGTAAGATTTAAATTCAACTTGAACTAATAATATATATATATATATATATATATATATATATATATATATACATATGAGAGATTTTGGTAATGAGATAACGTATAAGGGATAAAAACTGGTACACCTAACACAACTGATAGGGTTGCTATGCTATCACTTGGCTTCAAAACTTATTTTTGGCTTATTTAATAAAACACAAATTAATGATAAGGTTGTTACAACTTTTTGTATAAATATATTGTTGTCACTAAAGCTTTATGTCTTGTTCATGGTATCTTGGGTTATTACTTTTGTTTGTTTATCTCTAGACTTATGATGATACTTAATGATAATTATTAAATAAATGTTTAAAATTATATTAAATATATAGAGAAACACAGGAAGGAATATATATATATATATATATATATATATATATATATATATATATATCAGAATAATAGTTTCTGTTTCATTAATCCATTTATATTTTGTAGTTAATTGATAATCACATAACTTTGAAACAGATAATTTTTAATAGCTTTTTTCTTTAGAAAAGCTAATAAAAATTAATTATTCTTTAAAATAAAATTAAAATAAACACGCGTATTAATCACACTAATTGTTAAACACAGAAGGCAAAGAGAAAGGTTCCACTCGTTAAGTTCAAGGAATACCCATAAGCAACATTGTATCCATGACCTACATATATGCACCCATTGCTGATTGACATGCCTCCATAGACACTGGCTCCAGTTTCATAGGACCATAAAATTTTCCCACTCTTGGCATCAATTGCATATATGTATCCCATTCTATCCGCGGATCCAGCAAAGACAACTTCATTTGCAATACTAACAGGGCCATAAGCAGTGCTATTACTGGGGTTAGCTGTTGACCATAGAACTCTACCATTGTTGGCATCCATTGCCACCCACCCACCAGCTGTTGTAATCTTATTTGATGGTGCAAGAGTGAAATTTTTGGCGTCAGAATTGACAATGTTGGTGTAAACCCTCTTTTCATCAGTTGCTGCACCCCACGATCCACCTCCTGCAAGGCCGTATGGCCCAGCTTTCTGTAAATTAATAAAAAAGAACAAAATGAAGAGGAAAAAAAATGATTGAATGTATGGTTTTCCAATTGATAATGAGTTAGAGGCGCTTGCACGCATATATATAAAATTTATATATAAGGTGTAAGAGTATCGCTGTTCTATTACAAATGAAAAATAATTTAGGAACACCTAACATATACCTGACATATAGAGAGAGAAAAGAATACTTGTGTAGATATGATAAGTGATATGACTTAATAAAAAGAGAAAAAAATAATAATAATAATAGGCCTTGATAGAGTGTTTGCCTTTGATATATATGAATGTTGATAGATCATCACTTGACACTTATTATAAACAAACTGAATTATCTCTCGATCATATCATGTTTTGATTGAAAATATTACAGTACGTAAGTTTTTGCAGTTATTATAGTGGAGATATAAACAATTGATAATGTAAAAAATATCCACAAGTTGTTCGTTGAAAAGTGGGGTGGGAGAGAGGGGGAGAAAAATAGAAAACTATTATACTATAAATTATCTATTACCTTATACCAAACGAGGTTGCCATTATTCCGATCTAAAGCCCATGCAAAGCCACTTTTCTGGACCGCGACAACAATATCTTTCTTGGTTCGATTTATGCGTATGGTCAACATCATTGGCGCTTCTCCAAAATCAACATCTGGTTTGTCTCCTAGAGGAGGACAATCAGGACTAGGTGTTGAAGTATCACTACATGGTAAGATTGATACATCGTAGCCTCCAAACTGGCGGTACTGTCTGATTTTCCCAGAATCCAAATCAAGGGCTAAGATTGAATTTGAGTGGTTGTCTGGTTCAACACACTCGTCTGGTTGAGTAGGCTGAGTTTGATTAAGTTGTCTCTCTCGACACTGTCGTATACGCAACGGGGCAGAATAGAGGTTCCCAGTGGCAATATAGACGAGGTTTCTTTTAACATCAATGGAAGGGCTGCTTCCCCAAATAGCAGCTCCTGCATATTCTCCTTTTGTGTTATTGTTATCTGGTAACGTATACGTCCTCCAGTAGATGGCACCAGATCGAGGATTAAGTTTTACAAAACTTCCACGGAATGTGCAGCATTTCTCAAGGGGTACAAGAGACTCCAGTGAAGATGTTCCAACATAATAATCTCTGTGGAGAGTTGAGCATAATGCAATATAGATTATTTAATTAATCCAATTTTAAATGCTTATAAAAAATAAATATTAATCATATAAATATCAGAATTTAAAGATTACTTGACCATTTTAGAAAGTCAGTCATCCATTTAATAAAACTGATCCATCTCACTTATCAAAATGATTGTCATTCGATGATTTTAATTTTGACTTTCACCCCAGGACAAACTTTGATACATTTTCTTAGGTGCTTTACTTGATGACGTTTTAAAATCAAATTAGAGTTTTTTTACCTTAATAATCTACATATATAATAAACGTTTGCGTTAAATGTTAACACAGATTATTGAGATGAATTTTCAATTGTGATTATAAAGCACCTAAAGAACTATAATATAAGTTATGTTAATCACCATAACATGCATCTAATCATTCATATTTTCCCTTCTTCTCACTTGATGTCCCATGTTTGTCGATATGTATCATCGCACAAAATAAAAGTGTCATTTATCAACAATTGGCGTATTTATCAACTGTTTGGATTTTAGAATAGTTGTTACTATAATTTTTGCGTGATAAAAGCTAATGTATTAACATAAATACTAGAAAATTAAATACATACATGGTACATCGTCATAGTAATAAATAATTTCATTACTACAGAAAAACTCCAAGAAAACCTTGAATTAGCATCAACAAATTAACATTGTCGGCCTCAACATTGACACTAAATAGCATTGGTCAGCCGACGCTAAACTGCCACTAAAATATATTTTTTTGTTAATTTTTAAAATAACCTTTTTTTATCTTTTAGATTGAGTCAGGCACCCTGATAGACTTGGAGACGTTGGAGTTGAGATTTCAGTCTCAAAGTCTCTGGTCTCTCATAGTGGTGCTGCTGAGTTTGCCAAAAGATTTCAAGTTAAGAATATAACTTTTGATTTATCTCCAGTGTCAATTCTTGCTCCACTTAATGTTAAAAAAAGAGTTATAATCGTTGGTCTAACCAATGCTAACAAATAACTTTTTTGAAAATTATTTGAGCACGAAAATGTAAAACTACTTTGCCTCTCTTTCAAAAATTGAACGTGAGTGACAACCATAGCCGATGGTACTAATATTTTACAAAAGAAAATTACTAGCTGACACTAACTTATATTAAAAAAAATATAAATTAAATTATTAATACTTGGTCGCCTCTTGAATTGCTTATTGTTCCATCAACTCCTTCTTTCCCTTTGTACTACGTAATCTTCCTTCTCCCCCTTCCACTATTTCTTTTATTTTCTTTAACTTGTTGATAGTTTTGTAGTCTGTGTCGTAGGTGGTTTTGGAGGTGATGGATGTTGGCAACAGAGATGAGTGACAATGATGACAAGGACTTTGACGTTATCAATGGCAATGCTTAAGGTATGTTGATGGAGGGTGGATGAATATCAATGGCAATGCTTAATTAGTACTAGCTTCTATCATATTTATAAGAAATAAGTTATAATATATTTTACATTGCAACTTATTTATTATAAATATGACGAGAGGTAGTATAATGCAATTACATCTTTCCGTTCAATTTTTTAAACTTGTTATTGCATGATAGGTTATTTTTAGTTGTATTAAATTTAGTAAAAAATTTAAATATTTAGATAATTAAAAAAATTTGTCACTCATTTAATACTTATCAATTTAATAGAGAGACAAAAAATTCATTAAACGTGATCCAGTCCAATGTTTAAAATAAAACAAATCCTTGAAAAAAAAGAAGCATATATAGTCTACGTAATTTTTTTACCATTAATTACTCAAAATTATTAGTAAAATTTAAAGTCAGCTGGAAGCTCTGATTAATGCGTATACCTAGTGCTGCTAATTATTACAATTTCTGAAAATAGTAAATTAACTGCCACCCCCGAGATTTCGTAAGATTGCACAAAATGAAGGTTTATTAAAGGTAAGCATAAATATTTACTCGGGTGAAACTCAATTTTTGAATAGAGAACAACAACAAACTTGGTATTGTATTTAAGTTTTGTCCTCTTTATATAGGTGCTTAAGGAGGTGATTAATTTTATGAAGGTTTCTTACAAGCACTTAACTAAATTATTTTCTCAAAAGCATCATTAGTTAATTAATTTGTCTTTTCGTTAATTTACCATGAATTATTGGAGTGTTATTGCTGAGAAAACTGGAAATTAAAAACTTTAAATTGTATATCAGAATAGATTTATTAATGGAGATCTTAAAGATAGATCAAAGTTAATTACAAGTAGAAGATGATGTTTTCTTTGCCACTTATTCATTAGCAAGGTTAGAATGAGTGAGATTATGAATTCCGAACATGTGCAGTAGTACTGACCTGTTGTAGTACGTTCCAGACATTGTGATGAGTGCTGCAGGATGGTAATCCAAAATGGTCTTCCACAGTAGCTCACCGGTTTTTCTTTTGAGTGCAATAACAGCAGCAGGGCCATAGAGACCAATTATCAGTAAATCCCCAGCCACTGTGGGAGTTGACCGTGACACTGTCGAATTTACATTCTCAACAAGGCCATCAGGTGCTTTCAGACCTGTCAATTTCTGCAAGTTCTGCTTCCAAACAAGTGATCCATCGGCTTCTTTAACTGCATAGATGTTACCATTCCAGCTTGGAAAATAAAGGGTACCATCATATATGGCTGGTGTTGCAGTGATGTCTCTGCCTGCATAGAATTTCCACTTCAAACGTAGGTTCGGTGCTGTTTTGGGACTGATCTTACGCTCTTTGTAAGCATATCGCCTGTTGAACAAATCTCCACCGTGGTTCAACCAGTCTTGTGATTGGTGTCTAGGCCCCTAAAAGCAAGAAAAAAATGGGAACCAATAGTTAGATAATTTTAATTAATGAGAGTAATCTTTAAAACTAGCTAGTTACACAAGAGCTATAGGGAATTAACAATCGGTAGAATGGGAGTCAGTATCATACATCAGAGTTTGCTGCAAAGACCACTACTACAGCATGAACATAAAATAACAGCAAACAAAGATCCAAGTGCATGCTGTATTTAGGTGGTCTCATGGAATTGAACCTAGAGATGGTGTAGCAATTTCCAAGATATATGTTTGAGAAACTTACTTCAAAAGAGACCCGCGTATATATGTAAAACAAAAGTGGCCTAACTATGTTTTAGTATGTATTGCCTTTTATAATTTTAAGAGAAAAATAATAATTCACTAATGCTTAAAAACATTTTAAGCCATAGTCAAATCATAACTTATCATGTATGATAAATTTGTTATTTTTTAAAATAATTATCTAAAAGTAATTTAAATGATGATTTGTGATTGAATGATTGTTTAATGTTTAGTGAATAATAAGAAATGTACCTTTAGGATTATTTTTTTTAATATTCTTGTATTCATGGATTAAAATGAAAGTATTATACAAATTATATAAAGAGAGAAGTGAATTGCATTAGTTAATGCCTGATTGTGTGTTAAAATATTTTAATATATTAGTATTAATTATTCTTTTCACTCCTTATGTTATAATTCTATGTAGATTTTTCGTAATTTTTATTATTTTATTGATAAAATTAAGTGTTCTTATTAATTGATAAAATTAATGTTTCACCGATTTTATTAAACGACAACTAATTTGAAATATTTTTTTCCTAAAATGTCATATAAAGTAAGTGGAATGGAGAAAGTCTAGTTTAGGCAAATTATTATATGCATTTTGTTTGGATATGCAAGTCATGGTTATTAATTAATTACTAATAACCATAATTAACGATATATTAAATTTTTATTGAGTCAGGCATGCCTAACTCCATTGTGGTCAATACTAAAATTAATGCAGCCCTTGCTCAATTGAGAGGTAAGTACCAAAATTGATGTTTGCGTTTGTCACATAGGAGAATTGTTGGTAGAATTCCATACAAACTAGCTTGGCGTGGAATTCCTGCAGAGGCATGGTGATATGCATCTTTTTTAAAACTTAGGTATAAACAGATGTTTTATAGATTGATTTGGGAGAAACCTTAGAGAGAAGACAATATTAGGATCGGGATTGAGGCATAATCCATAGAAGATTTTTGTGTATTATGCCTATCAGAGTTTCTTACATTACAAGGAATCCATCCTTTCATTCTAGGACAAAGATCACAAGTATATCCAATATCTCTTTGTTCAAGAATTAGTAGAAAAAAAATAGTATAGATATGAAGAAAATTAGCACCAAATATAACCTAGCAAATGCTATGGCAAAGTCAATAAATAAATATAACAAGTTTATATATATGGTGTCAATCCCTGTGTGTTATAAAAAACGTGTGCAACAAGGAAGTGTCAAGGTAGAGAGATTTTTTGAAAGGTCAAAATAGTGAATTTAAGTGGGACATTGTGAGAGGTAAAGCCACTTTTGTGGCATAAAAGAAAAATAAGGCATGGATGGTGAAATCTACCTCTACATATGCTAGGCCGGTGAATTGGTTGGAAGATAGATATTCTTCTTAACGACATTCAACGCTTAAACTCAAATTGTTGGCTGTAAATTAATAGCAACCCATTTGATCATTATTTGCATCCCACTCAAGGGAGAAAAACATACAAATGTTTCGTCTACTTTATAGAAATTAAGGTGTATTATTCTATAATAAGATAGGAGTGTAATTGTTTCCTCTTTAGTCTTGCTTGCGGTTTTTTCCTTATTAGTTAAGGGTTTTCCATGTTTAAGTTTTGTGTTTCAGTTCCTATTTCTCAATTCTATTTTGGCTGTGGGATATTATTCCAATTGTCGGGATTTATGTTTGAGGAACTTGTTTCAAAGAGAACTGCATATAAATATGGAGTAGAAAGAGAAATAATATATAAACACTATAATATAACAAATATTTTATTAACACATCATTTTCTTTTATCTCTTTTTATAATTTTTATTATCTACTATACCTACACTTCTTTTTCATTTGTTCTCTCTCTAGATATCAATTACCCTTGGGATGTGCATTGATCATGTTCTGTGAAGAAAATTGGCCTAAGTATGAGTACAGCCAGATATTAAAATATTTGACTTTGAATTTAAAACCATTAAGTTATTTTTTTAGATTTAAATGTTTTTATCTTTGAAATAAATATTTGATTTTTGCATTTATTTCCTACTAAATTTTTAATTTACATTGAGTTTTTAATAAAATAATAATTTTACTTTTTTATTTTTAACACATTTTTTAGTTATTGATAAATTAGATAATTTTGTGTTTACTCCTTGTTTAATTTTTTATTTATTATTAACCGGGACTAAAATAAAATTCATTAATTTATTAAGAAGTAAACACAAAATTTACTAATCAAGGACAAACAAAATATCAAAGATCAACAATAAAATTGTTGTTTTATTCAAAACTCAACAGAAAATAAAAATTTATTAAAAAATAAATGAAATAATCAAGTATTTATTTGAAATGAAAAATATATTTAAGTTTTTTTCTTACCATTTCTGGTCACCTAACTCGATAACGTCACGCTCATATTTAAAATTTTATTTTTCACTATTAAAAAGATTAGTTCATAAAATTTAGATTAAAATAAATATAATTGATATATCCAATTTATAATTTTAAACAAATTGATAAAGAAAAAGATATGTATTGTTTACATATTCAAATCTATATTACTGTGATATATATATATATATATATATATATATATATATATATATATAGATATTTAAAAAATATATTTTAATTATTATTTGAATAAAACATATTTTAAATTAATCAAATGAAAAATAATATAACATATATGTATATGAATAACTAAGAGTTAAGCACCACTATCAAGTTATTGTATTAATATAGTTGTCTAAATATATAAAAAAATATAATTTTCTTATATAATATTTAGGAATGTAAGCATGTCGGTTTAGGTTGGGTTTGATCAAACTTGTGACCAACTTAATCAAATTCGAATGAGTTGATTTTGGTCGATTTTCTAAGAAAATAATGAAACCTAAATCAAGCCAACTCATTTGTATACGGTTTGGGTTAATAGGTCGAAACATTTAATTGTCTATTATTTTTTGAAACATAGTATTTTTTTATTAAGTTAAAATTTTTATTAAATGAATAAGACACAATTGTTTATTGTTGAATTTTTATTAAAAATAAAATTTTGTGACGTTGTCACACTCCACTCTAGTGACTCCTATCTATCTATCCATAGGGATGTAAAATTAAGCATACTATATACAAGATAAAGAATTTCAATAAGTATGATGAAAAAAAATTTCAAACATTTTTTTTCTATTAAAACCAATAGCACATTTGAAACCTACCATATTGAAGCAGCCCTTCATTGATGTTAAAAGAAACCATGTCTATATTGGCACAGGAAACCTCTATTCTGCCCCATTACGCATACGTCAGTGTCGAGAGAGACAAATTTATCGAACTGAACCTACTCAATTAGACGAGTGTATTGAACCAGACAGCCACTCCAATTAAATCTTAGCCCTTGATCTGAATTCTGGGAAGATTAGATGGTACTGCCAGTTAGGAGGCTATGATGTATGGATTTTATATTGTAGAAATGCTTCAACTTCTAATTGTCCTCCTCAAGGTCTCCGGCCAGATACTGATTTTGGTGAGGCACCAATGAGGTTGACCACATATATAAATCGAACCAAGAAAGATATTGTTGTTGCGGTGCAAAAAAGTGGTTATGCATGGGCTTTAGATCGCAACAATGGCAACATTGTTTGGTCTATGGTAATAGATAATTATAATGATGCAGTCTGTTTTTCTCTACCTTGCAATGAACCACTGATGTGTATTTTATAGAATATAATTTTTCTCTTTTTTGTCTTATTCGTTTTCTTCTTCTTGTGTTATGTTTTTTTTCCCTTTTTTTTTTCTTTTCAGGAAGCTGGGCCTAACTGGCTTCAAGGAGGTGGATCATGGGGTGCCGCGACTGATGAAAGGACAGTTTACACGAACATTGCCAATTCCGATGCCAAAAATTTCACTCTTGCACCATCAAATGTCATTACAACGGCTAGTGGGTGAGTGGCAATGCATGCTAGAAGTGGTAGAGTTCTATGGTCGACGGCTAATCCTAGTAAAAGCACTGTTAATGGCCCTGTTAGTATTGGAAATGAAGTTGTCTTTGCTGGATCCGCGGATAGACTGGAATTCATACATGCAATTGATGGCAAGAGTGGGAAAATTTTATGGTCCTATCAAACTGGAGGCAGTGTTTATGGAGGCATGTCAATCAGCAATGGATGCATATATGTGGGTCATGGATATACTGGTGTTGTTTTCAGCTATACGGGTGGAACCTCACTCTTTGCCTTCTGTATTGTCTAAGAATTTATGTGGTTATGTTTGTATTAGTTTTATTTTAAAAAATAATTGTTCGCAAAATTAAGTAATTATCAAACATGTACAAAATATAAATGGATCAATAAAACAGAAATTATGAGCCTCATCTATCATAGGAATATTCTTCCATGATTAGCGAGATCTTCAATATCTAAGTGCCCTTGTTGAGATACGTTATTCCTAAATTTTTGTTGTACTCTATGTTTTCTAAGCATTGTGCAGCCAGAGGAGGCCTTTGTTCTGTGTACCACTGCCCCTGCTACTTTTATGTTCTGCAAGTCTCAGATCCAGCATTAGTTTGAGAGATATTAGCTTCTACACTCTATTACCTCTATTCAAAGTTTTTTTTACTAAAAATGAGTAGTGAATACCTAGATGGATACTTGGTAGCTCAACTAGACATTCGGCATAGAAAACAGTAAAACACGCAGTCGCACAGCTTCATCTTGAATTTTACATTCTAAAGATAACCCTTCTTGCATCTTCTGTCGTATTAACATACCAATTTAAATTGCTGAACAAGTAGAAGCACCAATATTACTGAAGGTTCATGTGTATCCTCCTAGCACCAAAAAGTAAGTGAAGGAATATAACTATATGAACAAGGAGCTCATGCTCGCAGAAAAGGAAAAATTATGTATCCATAAAATCTGTAGCTCCATCTTCTCTTTCTTAACGTAGAAGACAAAAAACTATGCAATCATATAGACTTACTGATGACAAAGTCAAGCATGCCAGTTGAACCACAAATATATCATCCACTATAATGAAAAATAGATGTCAAAACATTCTCAATATGAAACTTCTCTTAGGAGGATTACCAGATTCACGCATCTCCAATGAGAGTTCTGTTTCTGCGATCACAAAAAGGAAATACACAAGGACGAAAGAAACAAAAACGTACAAACTAGAATTATTTAAAACCCTACATACAAAGATCCAGAAGGATCAACAAGACGACTTATATGATTTGCACCAAATCTATATACAGATTCACACTGCTTAAATTTTTGGCTATGCATACATAATTTATATATTTAAATCATATAGCAATTATCTAATTTTCTATCTTTTAGTACTTTTTTTGAGTTAAAAAGTTAGGAATTTAGTTTCTCTTGAGTTTTTATTCAGTGAATGCTAAAATTAGTACATTTATTGTGTTTTGGTTCTATTTTTTTTTTTTTTGTAAAAAGTGACACAGCACGAGGTATGGAAAATGTTGAAGAATTGGAATAGCGTGCTTAGCATGCAGTACCCGCTCAATGCGAGGAGCCAACTTGGAGGGCAACTATCACGTGCACGCTAAGCGCGCATCTGGCGGCTTAGCAAGTAGTCACTTAAGCCAGCTGGATTTTGCATGTGTGTCTAGCGCGCACATGTAGGCTTAGCGCACCATCATTGTTAAAAAACATTTTGAAGAGAAAAAAGAGGGAGGAGAACTGTGCCATTAAAGTTTTCAACCAAGAACAAAGCGAGGGCACGACGGTTAGGAGTAACCCACTCACTTGGAGCATCCTTCCTACCATTTTCCTCTATTTTTTTTCGTTCTCTTCCATTTCTCTTGCTTCCATTTGTATTTTGTAAGCAACTCATGACAATGAGAGGCTAAACCACCAATTGTTGGCAGCTCAACAATCAAATCCTCTTAATGTAATGATTCTCACTATCTATTTAATGTTATTATTGCTTCTTTTCTAAATTTATTATCTTGTTTACGGTTTGATCACCCATGCACATATATGTTATATGGTTTATTCATTGGAAAATGGTTGCACCCTAAGAATTTGAAAAGAACATCTAGGTCATCTATGCCTAGGGATAAAATGGTATTATTTAGCCTGAATTATGTATCTTTATGCTTAAAGCAAATTATTTGACATAGCTCTTGAATTTTTAGGAGTGAAATTAAGTAATTTATGTTCTTTCACATGAAGAATCATGGTTATTAGAGTAGATTAGCAAATGAAAGTAATAATTGGTATAACGTTAAATGGTGAAAAATCATTAACATTACATCAAGAGTAGTTTCGATAGGCTGATTATCAAACACGTCACGTAATTCTTTATCAATCGATAGCTCAACTCTCCGATTATTTGTGTACTCTCTCTTGCATATGCCTTGCTTCATACTTTAATTCATGTTAAATTTTATATGTTTGCATCATTATTAGACAAATATCAAATTTAATTCATCATTAACTAAAATTAGAAATATGTAAAATCCAAGCATAGTCAAAGTCCCTATGGAGTTAACAACACTCTCCTCAAGCAAACACCTCAACTTTTAATGTCAAGTTGTTAGAAACTAAGACAATAGTTTCAAGCAACAAGGTTACAACACAAAGTAACAAAGACATTGAAGAAGTTAAATTACTGATTCTAAAGGAGGTTAATAGGCAAACAACAGTGGTAAAAAGTGTTATTCTTAATGATCTAATAAATTATGGCTAGGGTAAAAAGATGAAACATTCTTTGCAAACATGACAACTATATAATCTATTTCGTAATAAAATATTATCAATTCAGATACCAAAAGTGGGTCTAACTGGAAAATTAAAGGGTTCTAATTTTGGGAAAACACATATTTACCAACAATGGTTTGTATCATTATAGTAATGCAAAAGGGATACTGAGTCATTATCGGTTCAGAGTTTTAAAATACTGGTTATTAACACAAAAGGAAAATAGCGAAGTTCCACCTACGAAGCCCAAGATATGCCCCAGAGCAACACTAGATCCATGAACCACAAATACGCACCCTTTGCTGATTGACATGCCTCCATAGAGAAATGTTTATATTAATTAATAGTGTAACTTTTATTAACAAGTAAAATGTCATTTTCACTTCCCAATAGTCTCACACGATAAGACTAACCAATAAAACTGTTTTAATTAATAGATGTAATAAGTATATAGCAATGTTCGCCATTCTCACATCCCAAGAGTTTGTTGTACCTTTTGGTTTACCACCATTTCTTTGCATTTTCATTGAATGAGAATGATACGGAGAACCATAATAACTATAACTGGTTTCCTGCTTTCAGGGGTTTAGACAACAACCAGAGGACTGGTTAAACCATGGTAGAGATTTATTCAACAGAAGATACCTTCAAAGAGCATAAGATCAGTCCAAAAACAGCAGCGAATCCACGTTTGAAGTGGAAAACCAATGCAGCCAATGATATGAGTGCAATACCTGTAACACCCTTCTTGAAAAAAAAACCCATACTAAAAGAACATAGAATCTCAAAATTATATTAGTATGAAAATACCACATGTATAATAAATAAAGTCAAATAAATAAGTCTTTAAACAAGTAAAAATTTTATCATTAAAATATGGTTATCTAAACTAAATGAATACTAAAAATATAACGAAAATGACCACATTTGACATCTTATTTTGAATTACTAACAAAGTTAAATAAATATAACTAAGAAAATTATGTCTTTAAGTCTTTTCAAAGTCAGCAACTTCTTTCTCGTTCTCTAAAAATAATACTTATAATAAGATGATAATCTTAGTGAATAAAATAGTTAACAAAAATTCACAAATAGTATTGTTCTCAACTGGCGCGGTAATCTGAAAAAGTCAACCATGATATCCATAATGAATTTAAAATAAGATTATAGATATGTATGCATATAGATAGATAAGTAAATATATACACTCTAATAAAAATCATATTAAAACAATCACAATTCATGACATTTTGAATAAATAAATATTTAAATAAACAATAACATTTCATCTCATCCAAATAAATATAACAGACAACTTGGTGATTCCTAGAATCGCAAGACACAATTCTTTAGTTCCTAAAATCAATGTAGATATCAAATTCTTCAAAGAATCTTTGAGTTCATATCAGTGCAATGATGTCACACAACCTTCCCTATCATAGATGAAGGTATTCATAAGATCTTTCTCATCCTAGATAGAGGTATCTATAATAATTTTATCTCATCCCAAATAGACGTATCTATCATATAATTTCATAATGAAATGTACATCATCATCCCTTCCCATAAGGTGATGATCAACTCACAAAATTACAAGTACACCATTCTAAAAAAAATTACCAACAAACTCTTTAATTTCATGCATTTAATAATAATTCTCAAAATCACACCACAATAATAATAATAGAATCAACTAATAATATGAAATCACATATATAACAATGATTATATAGTAATATAATAACTAAGACATATAATATTTGCAATGGCTTGAACATAACACAAATAAGTACAAATTGGTCCTAATCCTAAAAGTTAAATTATATATTCATTAATTCAATGATAAAGCCTTTAGATAATTTCAAAACACACACACACACACACACACACACACACACACACATATTACTCATCTCTTGAAGCAGGAAATTCATGTTTTTCATCATTCTTTTTTTTATTTACCAATTGTGTTGAAAGAATTTTTTTGCTTTCTTTTTTTTTTCTCAATTTTTGAGCAATCCACTAATATCAAGAGAGATTGTTTATGTGTGTGATTCTAAGAGAAATAATTGTTTACTCTTATATATGAATTATACGTAATTTAAAATTTGTTTAACCGATCTTTTTTTTATCTATTATTTCTATTATCTTTAGTTATAATTATCTTTAACCAATTTAATATATTATACTGACATCATTTCAAAATAAAAATAACAATTTAATATATTAAAATAATTTAATCTATATTTTCCTTTACTAAAAATTATATTTAAATATTTTTATTTAAATAATTATTGAATTATTTTTTGATGTTACAGTCATATATATGATGGTATATCGGTACCCTTTACTTTCCAAGCTGGAATGGTTACATCTATGTAGTTTATTAATGGGAATCTATGGCGCCTGCTGTTGTTATTGCTGTCAAAAGGACAACAGGTTAGCTTGTTTGGAAGACCACTTTGTTTCTCAGTTTATTCTTTTCTCGCTTAGGTTGAAACAAAAGGCAAATTAAGACTATCTACTGTGTGTGCCTTTACAATGATCAAGAAATCTGTTCATTTTTAGCTATTTATTTCCCAATCTCATACAAGTAATATGCACCATTCAGGAAATAGACATCTTGAAATATCAAAATGAGAATATTATTGTATTTATTAAATCAAATACAACATACATATCAAAAGTCCCATCTTAAAATATTATTGTATTTCTCATCAACCATGCATTAAAACCAACTTAGTGGGTATTTATTTTTCCATTTAGTTCAGCTGAACGTGAATCCAACACTTTCCTTCTTTCTCGGGTTGTGCATCAGAAATTGGGAAATCACCATTCAACTGAGTTATAATGGGTTTCCAAACACACCCTTACAACATGCCAAATTAAGTTTTTGGTCTTATGAAGATGTTTTCCCATCATCAAGTACAGTTTTGAATGTAATTATCAAGCTGGGACCTGACTCCATAAGTCATTAATATATATTAACTATTGTAATTAATAACTAATTAATAACCATGACTTGTATGATTAAATATAATGTATCCAAGTTGCATAATTAACTATAACTGGGATAGCTTCCTTGTAAAGAAAGTAGTTCCTGTGCATATGGGTAATCTTTTAACTTTTGTTTCAATCAGAGTCAAATAAAATGAGAAACAAAATAAAAATTGAGTTCAAGAAAAGTTTGGACAGGAAACTTTAAATTTTTATTTCTTAAAGTTTTTTGTTTCTGTGTGTACAATAAGGTTCGAACCTAGAATCTCATGCAAACTGCCGTGACGTACTTCGCACCATTAGGTCGTTCCTAATGGATTTTTATTCCTTAAAGTTATATATCTTTCGTTTTCGTTTATTGTGTAAGAAAATTTTAGATTTTTTTCTTCTTTTTCTCTCTCTTATCATTCCATAAGTTTAATGTGAAGCTACTTTGAAGTTGTTTTTATGTCTTCTTATTCTTATTTAAATATGTTTACATTTTACTTTTATTAATCTAATAATATATCATACTACATCTTGTTAATTCATATAATTAATTAACAGAAAAAATTGTATGAAAGACTTAATTTTAATAATAAAAATAAAAATAAAAATTGCATACATACTATAATTCAAACATGGGAATTATACCACAATATTAATATATTAAAATAAACAATACATATATAAACAAACATTAACTATCTAGTTCCTTTTATATAATTTTATTTTGGCCGTGTTTTCTAACAATTTTCAATTTTGCATACATTTATTTTGTTTATTTTTATATTTAATTAATTAAATTATTTTTTATTATATCTTAAGTAAGCATATTAGATATATATAGTTTAATTAGACAAAAGAAAAACATGCAAAATTGAGAATTGAACTAAAATTACGAATTTTATAGAATAGGGAATCAAAATTGCTAAAAAAAAAAAAAGAAGGCCAAAATAGCAGATTAAAAATTATAGAAGGTCAAAATTACAATTAAGTTGAATAGAAAAAGGAAAAGTCGTTAATTTGGGTGCAAGAGTGAAGATGACACAAAGATCATTATCAAAATATGGGTATGTGCTGGATTCAAAGTCAAATGTTTTAAATATCAGATTGTCCTCATGCATATGTAGATAACTTTTGTTTGACATATATACACGAAACTCTGAAATTACCACACCATCTCAGGTTCAATTCCATGGCACTGCCTAAATACAGCATGAACCTGGCTCTTTGTTTTCTATTATTTTGTGTTCATTCGATAGTATTAATCTTCGCCGCAAGTTCTGATGTATGATACTTATTTCCTTTCCATCTATAGCTCTTGTATATATAGTTTTAAGGATTATAACTCATGAATTTACATTATCTCATTGATTCATACTGGTTTCTTGCTTTTAGGGGCATGGACAAGAATCACAAGACTGGTTAAACCATGGTGGAGATTTATTAAACAGAAGATATGCTTACAAAGAGCATAAGATCAGCCCCAAAACAGCGCCGAACCTACGATTGAAGTGGAAATTTGATGCAGGCAGAGACATTAGTGCAACACCAGCCATATACGATGGTACCCTTTATTTTCCAAGCTGGGATGGTAACATCTATGCAGTTAATAAAGCGGATGGATCGCTTGTTTGGAAGCAGAACTTGCAGAAACTGACAGGTATAAATGCAACTGGCACTGTTCGCAATCTGAATTGGACCGTGTCAAGGTCAACTCCCACAGTGGCTAGGGATGATTTACTGATAATTAATGTGTATGGCCCTGCTGTTGTTATTTGTGTCAAAAGATCAAGTGGCAAGCTTGTGTGGAAGACCACTTTGGATTACCATCCTGAAGCACTCGTTACCATGTCTGGAACATACTACAAAGGGTTAGTACTATATTGCACATCTGTTGGCCTGCTTTCCACCTGTAATGAATTTTATTCTATGATATCCTTAAGACTGGATTAATGAATCTTATAAAGAATTCAAATTTCCCCCTGATCTCTAGCCATTAAGACTCCATTATTCATGGTATATTTACAAAGTGACAAACTAACAGTGCTATTAAGTAGATAATTTAGCTTTGTATAAAGAAACTTTCACTTAAAACACCTCCTTAATTAGTGTATGAAAGTTTCTCACATAGCTAAATTTCTCTCTTACCCGTAACACAAAACCACAATCTTGTCTAGTTAGTACTATAATTTTGTTTGCTATAATTAATTTCATGCCAATATAGAAGTGATATATGATTATTTTAGTAAGTTTAACAGATGACCATTTTAAATTGTTGACGTGACAAAAGTAATCTAAATTCTAATAACTGCATGATTAAGATTTATTTATTACACACTTTGTATGAAAAGAGATGTACACATACAAAAAACTGTACAACATTTTTGTGTCTATATTTCTCCCACATTGTTCATGACATTTCAATTTTTTCTCTTTCAGTTGTATAAATTGATGTATATTTCACTATATATAAGTAGTATTTCTCATTAAATATATGGTTTAATCTTTCTGCCTCTGCTGCATTATTCTCAACTCTCCACAGATACTACTATGTTGGAATATCATCACAGGAATCACTTCTACCCAAAGAGCAATGCTGCATATCTCGTGGAAGTTTTGTAAAACTTAGTGCTCGATCAGGTGAAACTTTGTGGAGGACTTATATGCTGCCAGATAACAATAACAGAAGAGGAGAATATGCAGGAGCTGCCATTTGGGGAAGCAGCCCTTCCATTGACGTTAAAAGAAACCATGTCTATATTGCCACCGGCAACCTCTATTCTGCTCCATTACACATACTTCAGTGTCGTGAGAGACAAAATAATCGAACTGAACCTACTCAACCAGACGAGTGTATTGAACCAGACAACCACTCCAATTCTATCTTAGCCCTTGATTTGGATTCTGGGAAGATCATTTGGTACCGCCAGTTAGGAGGATATGATGTATTCATTTTAGATTGTATAAATGCTTCAACTCCTAATTGTCCTCCCCAAGGTCTCAGGCAAGATGCTGATTTTGGGGAGGCACCGATGATGTTGACAACATATATAAATCAAACCAAGAAAGATATAGTTGTTGCGGTCCAAAAAAGTGGCTATGCATGGGCTTTAGATCGCAACAATGGCAACATCATTTGGTCTACGGTAATAGATAATATATGATGTAATCGTCTTCTATTTATCTCCCCCTTTCATTGAACCACATGTGTATATTCTTAAAATTATCATTTTTTCCTTTTTTTTGTCGTCTTTTTGTCTTTTTTTTTTCCAGGAAGCTGGGCCGGGCGGGCTAACTGGAGGTGGAACATGGGGTGCAGCAACTGATGGAAAAACAGTTTACACAAATATTGTCAATTCTGATGCCAAAAATTTCACTCTTGCACCATCAAATGGGATTACAACGGCTGGTGGGTGGGTGGCAATGGATGCTAGAAATGGTAGAGTTCTTTGGTCGACAGCTAATCCTAGTAACAGCACTGCTAATGGCCCTGTTAGTGTTGCAAATGAAGTTGTCTTTGCTGGATCCGCGGATAGACTGGGATTCATATATGCAATTAATGCCAAGAGTGGGAAAATTTTATGGTCCTATAGAACTGGAGCCAGTGTCTATGGAGGCATGTCAATCAGCAATGGGTGCATATATGTGGGTCATGGATACAATGTTGGTCTTGTTTTCAGCTATACGGGTGGTAACAAACTGTTTGCCTTCTGTATTGTCTAAGAATTTATGTGGTTAATACGAGTGTTTGTAGTAGTTTTATTTTAAAAGTAATTGATCTCAAAATTATGTGATTATCAAACACATAAAAAATTTAAATGGATCAATAGAATGGAAATATGAGCCTCAAGTATTATAAGAAAATTCTTCCATGATTACGAAGATCTTCAATATCTAAGTGCCCTTGATGATGATGCCTCATTCCTAAGGTTGTGTTTGTTTTTTGAAGACAGAAATAAATATTGGAGATAAATTTTGTACTTTTTATGTGGGACCCACACTTTTTACACTCTATTTACTTCAAAAATTTCTCTTCTACTTCCGCCCTCTCTATTTCCATCATCTAAACCAATGGCATCTTAAATTCTTGTTGCACTCTGTTTTTAAGCATTAGGCAGCCAGAGGAGGCTTTAGTTCTGCGTTCCTCTCAATTGTGTGAGATTTTAGCTTCTACACTCTACTGCCTTCTTTTTTCAATTTCAAAAGTTATATTCTAACTGTTAAATGAAAACAGCTAAAAACATGGACGTTGAAATGTAAACTTGATTTTGGACTTTATTTGTCTAACAAGAAACTCCAAGTTCTAGAAGATTCTAGAAGACCTACTAAGCTAAAATTCTAGAAACATGATCTAGAAGAATCTATTTAGAAAATAATTATAGTAGTATGTAGAATATTCTAGAATATATGAATAACTTTGTATGCATGAAGAAAATTTTAGAAAATCATTTGTAGTCATTAGATTAAGTGTATGTTGACAAAATCCTAATTATTGATTTAGGAGGAGTCACTAGAATACATAGGGGTGATGTCTTAGAGTTTGTATGAAGTCAAATCAAGACAAAAATCAAGAAGTGATCATTTGTACAATTAATTTCTTCCTCCCAAACTCTTTAATCTCTCTCATTCTCAAATATTTCCTTCACTACTAAAATTTCATTCCAACAATGAAACCATAAAACATAACCATAGCATGCAAAGAGAAGAGTGGTGAAAAGAAACAAAGCAATTTTCGTTTTTTCTGAATGACCATACAGTTGTCCATAGTTTTCATTATTTAAGTGAAATACACAAGAAATGACAGTCATACATCATACGTACCTATACATGCTGTCAACATAAGATCAAGTACCCACTGTCATTTGGAGTACAAATCTGTTCAAAATCAGACTAAACCCATATTTACATACCTGAGCATTACCACTGACACAAGCAAACATAATTACAGCAGTAAAAAAGTAATTAGAGAAGTAGTTAGACACAAGATGACATTGATTACTTACTAGAAGCTAGGAGGAGTTTAGGGTTTTTTAATAAATTGATTGGGAATGAAGGTGTTTGAATTAGGTTAGGGCCCTAACCCAAGGCTAAGTTCTACCCTCATTGACATGTAGATTATGGACAAAGGCACCCGAGATTAAAGTCATCTCATGGTACTCCAATAACATGTGCACAACCTAAGTTGTTATGTGATTAATAAAGTATGTTCCTTATAATTTTTTAATAAAATGATAATTTTTAAATAAATGTTTGAAGTTCTGCTAAATATAGAGAGATCAAAACCCAGAAAGGAAATACATACCAGAATAATAGTTTCTGTTTAATTTATTGGTCCATTTATATTTAGTATGTGTTTGATAATTGATCACATAATTTTGAAAACTGTTCTTTTTCAAAAGCTTATCCAAAAAGCTAATGAAAAATAATTATTTTTTAGAACTAATACAAACACGCATATTAACCACGTAAATTCTTAACAGTACAAAAGGCAAAGAGTGAGGTTCCACCCGTAAAGTTGTTGATGAGAGACGACACGGAAGCATTATAACCATGACCCACATATATGCATCCATTGTTGATTGACATGCCTCCATAAACACTGGCACCGGTTTTATAGGTCCATAAAATTTTCCCATTATTGGCATCAAAAGCATAAATGGATCCCAATCTATCCGTGGATCCAGCAAAGACAACTTCATTTGCAACACTAACAGGGCCATTAGCAGTGCTGTTACTAGGGTTAGCCGTCTACCATAAAACTATTAACATTACTGGCATTCATTGTCACCCACCCACCAGCGGTTGTAGTCATCTTTAACGGTGCAAGAGTGAAATTTTTGGCCTCAGAATTGGCAATGTTGGAGTAAACCCTTCTTTCATCAGTTGCTGCACCCCATGTTCCACCTCCTGTTATACCTCCCGGCTCAATAAAATATAAAAAAAATTCAGTTCACACACACACACACACATATATATGAAAGTAAAGTTTAACAAAAATGTTTTGTAGAAAAGAGAAATAATAGATGTTCAGATTGTTGAGATATCCAAAAATAGTTGAAGGTTTAATTGGTTTGCCAATAGCAGAAGTGATTTGGAACGACAAATTATCGTCTAATTTTAATTCAATAGATTTGGTTCCCCTAAAGTTTACTAACTTTACTGCATAATAATTTTATTATGAAAATCATATAGAATTACAAATTAAACTTAATTTATGTGTCAGATCATCTTCTGAATTTCTGATTGAAATCGATCATTACTGTACACAGTACAAAAGCTTTTTACAGTTAGAGCTTAGAATAGTGGAAATATGAATAAATGATAATTGAAAGAATAACCACAAGTTGTTCACTACAAGGAGGGGAAATACAACTATTATACTATAAATTATCTTTTACATTAAACCAGATGAGGTTACCGTTGTTGCGATCTTCAACATCATTGGTGCCTCCCCAAAATCAACATCTTGCCAAAGACCTCGGGGTGGACAATTAGGAGCTGAAGAATTTATACATGCTAAGAAAAATACATCGTAGCCTCCACACTGGCGGTACCATCTGATTTTACCAGAATCCAAATCAAGGGCTAATATCGAATTGGAGTGTTTGTCTGGTTCAATAAACTCATCTGGTTGAGTAGGTTCAGTTCGATTGTTTTGTCTCTCTCGACACTGACGTATGTGTGATGGGGCAGAATAGAGGTTCCCTGTTCCAATATAGACTTGGTTTCTTTTAACATCAATGGAAGGGCTGCTTCCCCAAATGGCAGCTCCTGCATATTCTCCTCTCCTGTTGTTGTTATTTGCCAAAATATAGGTCCTCCACATTATGACACGAGATGGAGCATTAAGTTTTACAAAGCTTCCACGGAATGTGCATAGCATCGCTCAATGGGTACAAGTGATTCCAGTGAAGATATTCCAACATAGTAGCCTCTGTGAAGAGTTGAACATAATGCAGCAGAGGCAGAAAGATAAAATAAAACAAATGGATTTTTTTCTACTATTTCCGGATTCGAACCCATGACAAACAAGTTACCAAGGTACAATTTTACCATTGTGTCAAGGCTCGCTCTCAATAATAATCTTTGTGCAATCTATTTTGGGGTCTAAATTAATGAAACCCATGGTTGATGGGTAGTTTTCTCCTTTTGATTTAACTAGAAAATAGAATAAAATGAGAAACAAAATAAAAGTTGGATTTAAATAATTTTGGAGAGCAAATTTTAAACAGTTTATTCCTTGAAGTTCTTCTTCTTTTATTTAGTTATGAAAGTCAATTTTTTCCTTCTTTTTGTTCCAACAAAGGTCAGTAGTGTAAATCTTCTTGAAGTTATTTTGATTATTATTTAAATATTTATATATTTAAGTTTTATTAATCTATATAATAATACATCATTGCACATATTGTTACATTTTTAATAATTATCAGCAAAAAATATTATTTAAGTCTTAAGTTTTATAATGAAATTAGGACAAATGACTTATTTGATTCCTTATTTTATTTTTTGGTTCATTTTGGTTCTTTATCTTTTAGAAAATTTTATATTAGTCGTTTATCTATTAAAACTGATTTAAAATGTTCTTTTTGTTAGTTTAAAAATAACACCGTTAATAATATTTAGACACTGACAACTTTTTAGTTGTCACAAAATAAAAAATTCCTAAATTGAAAATCTTAAACCTTAATTATCTTTTTCCCAATTTTGAAACTCAAATCCCAATCAATATGGGCTCTTCTTCTCAGACTCTCACTCATTTAATTCAATTCTTTTATGTGATGTGAGTTCAAATTGGAAATTGAGACAACGCGAAGAAGATCAAAGAGAGAGGATGATTTTGTATGTGAACATCTTGTTGGACGGAGTGGAGGTGACAATGTTCACTGCAACTACACACAGGTGGAGCTAACACACCGAAGATCAAAATAAAGATTTGAGAGTTTCGAGAACAAAAAGGTTGAAACTATGGGTGAAGGTGGTAACGTTCGCGTTGATGTTTGCAATGACAGCAAGGCAAAGTGTGAGGATCAAAGGAAGTGGAAGACAGTGACAAATGTGTTAAGGGAACTGGAAGAAGGGTGTGACATTAGGATTGGGAAGTTGAGGCAAATGATGGATGCCATGGTTGTGGAGAAACATGCTGGTTTGGCTTTTGAAGGAGAAAGAGAGGAACTAGAAAATATACATTTTGTAGCATTTTTTAACCACTTATATTTTATATCTCTAACAGAGTCAATTTTAAGTGGACGGAAGGATCATTTTGAATTAAATATAGAAGATAAAGGACTAAAGTAAATTTTGTAGAAGATAAAAGATCAAACTAAACAAAAAAATAAGTTAAGAGGCCAGATATTGGCCTAAAAATTACATATGAAAAATTAAAATTAAGAAGAATGAAATTGCATACAAACTAATTAAAACATGGGAATGAATAGCACAATCCTAATATATTAAAATACATAATTAAAAACTCTTGTTATTTTTAGCTATAGTACTTTCATCCAACTTGTTATAAACTTTATACCAAAAAAGAAATAAAAAGGAAATTAATTAATTCCTGTATAAGTAGTGTCTAGATCAGTGGCACCAAGATTGTTATCAAAATATGGATGTGAACAATGAATTATTTTAATGTGTTAAATTCAAAGTCAAATGTTATAATATCCAATTGTCCACCCAATGGCTGGTCACTTGGTCTAGTGGTCACCAAGAGATCTAATGGGTAGGATAAAAATGTGTACCTCTATAGTGAGAGGTCCCTTATTTGAATCTTAATTTTGAAAAAATATTCTGGGGAAAGAAGTGAATTATTGGTACAAGACCCAGCAAGATTACTTCCCAAGAAGGGAACATGTGGATATACATCCAAAAAAAATATCTGACTGTCCTCATGCATACTTTGGCCACTTCTACTTTCCATATATACGCGAGTCTCTTTTTTCTTTATTATAGGTAAAGACAATTTTATTAAATGAGAATAAATTGGATCAAGGCATAAGGAATCCAAGTTACTAGCTTCAAAAAGTCTGATACAGATCGAGTTATATAGAAGTGAATCAAATCAATACAAAAAAAAAAAAAAAAACCAAATACCCTCCAAGTAAAATACCCTTACTAAAGGCAGTGAATAAACCCAAACCACCTAATTAAAAAGCCTACAAAGAAAAACCTCCAAGGAACAAAAGTCTAGAAAAATCACACACAGCTAACTAGCAAAACAACAGACCCCTGAATGCTATCACTCACACGAGTCTCTTTAAATAATTAGTTTCTCAAACATATATCTTGGAAGTTACCATGCCATTTCCTGGTTCTATTCCATGTCACCTAAATACAGCATGCACTTGGCTCTTTGTTTACTCTTATTTTATGTTCATGCGGTAGTACGTAGTACGTCTTTGCAGCAAGCTCTGACGTATGATACTAATTCCCACTCCATCTACTGTTAATTCCCAATAACTCGCGCGTGTGTATATATATATATATATATATATATATATATAGTTTTAAGGATTATCATCATGAATTAAATTGATCCAATTGGTTCCTATAACTGGTTAAACCATGGTGGAGATTTGTTCAACAGAAGATATGCTTACAAAGAGCGTAAGATCAACCCAAAAATAGCAGAGAACCTACGTTTGAAGTGGAAATTCTATGCAGGCAATGATATCAGTGCAACACCAGCCATAAATGATGGTACCCTTTATTTTCCCAGCTGGAATGGTTACATCGATCTATCCAGTTAAAGAAGCAGATGGATCGCTTGTTTGGAAGCAGAACTTGGAGAAACTGACAGGACTGAATGCAACTGACGTTGTGTCAAGATCAACTCCCACAGTTGCTGGGGACTTACTGATAATGAGAATCTATTGCCCTGCAGTTGTTATTGCTGTCAAAAGAACAACAGGTGCGTTTGTTTGGAAGACTACTTTGGATTACCATCCTGCAGCAATCATCACACCATGTCTGGAACATACTACAAAAGGTTAGTATTATGCTACATCTCTTGACCTTTTCTCTTAATTAACTAGCTTTGTACTTTCTCCACACTCATTCTAACTTTGCTAATGAACTTAGTAACAAGAAAAATACCATGCTCTATTTATTACTTTATATATTCTTTTTAACAGTACTCCACTAATAAAACCAGAAGGAAGACCATCAATTTGAAGAAAAAAGGATCTATTTACCCTAGGCTCAATTTCTATATAACAATGAAATTATTTAATATCACAACATTTATATTATTAGTTTAATTGTTATTTCACAAAAATAATACTAACAATCATTCTGACACTAAACTATTAATAGATCAGATGACACTCTCCTATATATTTTTTTTTTTTTATCGTGATGTATATATATCTACGTGTATGTGATATATCAAGTGAGAAGGGTGAATATGGATTATTGATTAGATGTTAAGGTGAAACTTAAAAACATAAAACTCATAATCATTTGAACAAGTCGGATACATTCATCCATAACCTTTTTCAGTGACATTTAAATTTTGATCATCTATCATTAAAGTTAATTTTGTTCATTACCTCTATATAAATATATCATTAGATACATGCATCCATATGTTTCGGTTTTTCTGACACTGCTGCATTATGCTCAACCCTCCACAGACATTACTATATCGGAGTATCTTCACTGGAATTTGTTGCACCCATTGAGCGGATCTATTGCAAAACTTAATGCTGGATCTGATGCCATCTATTGGAAGACTTATATGTTACCAGATAACTATAACACGAGAGGAGGATATGCAGGAGCTGCAATTTGGGAAGCAGCCCTTCCATTGATGTTAAAAGAAACCATGTCTATATTGGCACTGGGAACCTATATTCTGCCCCATTACGCATACATCAGTGTCGATAGAGATGAATTAATGGTACTGAACCTACTCAACCAGACGAGTATATTGTACCAGATAACGATTCTGATTCAATCTTAGCCCTTGATTTTGATTCTAGGAAGATCAGATGATACCTCCAGTTAGGAGGCTACGTATGGTTCTTTGCATGTATCAATCCTTCAACTCCTAATTGTCCTCCTCAAGGTGACAACCCAGATGCTGATTTTGGGGAGGCACCAATGATTTTGACCATATATATAAATCGAACAAAGATAGATATTGTTGTTGCGTTCAGAAAAGTGGCATTGCATGGGCTTTAGATAACAATAATTATTTTTATTAGCTTTTGAAAAATTAACTGTGTCCAAAATTATGTGACTATCAAGCATGCCAAAAATATATATGGATCAATAATTACTACAGAAAAAACTTTTTAAAACGGCTAAAATTAACTTTTTTGGTCAGTTGTACAGTCCTTCTAAAAAATAACGTCATAAAATTTGATGACCTTTTCTTATTAGTTATATCTGTTCTACAAATATATTATTTTATATCTGGTGGTTTAAATAACTGATCTAAAATATTAATCTTTTAGATCGGTTATAAGAAAGAATCGTTATATAAATTTTAACTTTTTATATCGATCCTTAAAAGAATTGTTCTAAAAATTTAAACGTTAGATAGGTTATGCTTATAATTGATCTAAAAGATTTTTATTTTTATATTCCTTTTTAATAAAACAAATTATTATCCTGGTGCATATATTTTTTTCTTTAAAGGCTTCTCTCTATATATAGCGGAATTTTAAACATTAAACATTTTAGTTATAAATGATTAACTATTTAGTATGATTAATGTGTCCATTAAGTGTCATCGGTCATAACTACAGTACAAAATCTTTTTTTTTATAAAGCAAAACTACGGTGCAATATCAGGATGAAAGTTTTTCAGTCAGCAACCAGATAGGGACCATTTGATAGATGAATGTTGATTTTTCGGAAATTTTTTTAACAAAAAACGAAGAGTAGAAGATGAGAAGTAATTTTATCAGTTTACTGTTCCAAACTGCAGCTCCATTAGGCCGGAAATGGCATCAAAGCCTGTGACCGGAGGGGAGGGTTTCAAAGGTTTGCTAATTAATTCTGAAAAGGTTGAATTTGCCACATGTAAAAAGTTGCAATTTGTAGGGTTTTCCTTTGTTAATATTATTGATTGTTGATTATTGAATATTGCACTATAGTTTATCTTTTGAAAAAGAGTATTGTACTGTAGATGTTGGGCACAGTAATTATATTAAATTATTATTCTATTTATAAAATGATAATCTATAAATACATGTTTAACATTCTGCTAAAAATAAAGAGAAACACGGAAAGCAAAATATATATCAGAATAATAGTTTCTGTTTTATTTATCCATTTATATTTGTACGTGTTTGATAATCACATAATTTTGAAAACATTTTTCAAAAGCTTTTTGGTCAATTACAAAAGCTAATGAAAAATAATTATTCTTTAAAATACAACAATTACAAACACTCTTATTAGCCACATAAATTCTTAGACATCAACACAGAAGCCAAAGAGCCAGATTCCACCGGAAAAGTTAAAGATATCAGGCCCCCAAACACTATATCCATGACCCACATATATGCACCCATTGCTAATTGACATGCCTCCATAGACACTGGCTCCAGTTTCATAGGACCATAAAATTTTCCCACTCTTGGCATCGATGGCAAATATGGATCCATTTCTATCCGTGGATCCAGCGAAGACAACATCATTTGCAACACTAACAGGGCCATGAGCAGTGCTGTTACTGGGGTTGGCTATCGACCATAAAACTCTACCATTGCTGGCATTCATTGCCACCCACCCACCAGCAGTTGTAGTGATGTTTGAAGGTGCAAGAGTGAAATTTCTGGCCTCAGAATTGGCAATGTTGGTGTAAACCCTCCTTTCATCCGTGGATGCACCCCATGTTGCACCTCCTGATACCCCCCCTGGCCCAGCTTGCTGGAAAAAAGTAAATTAAATAAATGAAGACCTCATTTGGTTTTCCAATTGGCAATATCTCCACCTACTAAAAACCACCTTACAGAACTCAATCCTTCATTTGTTTATGAAAATGAATATATCGTATTATAACATAATTTGTGTTGTATCATGTTTTAATCAAGATCATTACTCTACACCATACATAAGCTTTTTTTAGCCAGAAATGTGTATATGAATAAATGTCAAACTAAAAATATCCACCAATCATTCACTGAAGGGGGAAAATAGAAAACTATTATACTATAAGTTATCTTTTACCTTAGACCAGACGAGGTTGCCATTATTACGATCTAAAGCCCATACAATGCCACTTTTCTGGCCTGCAACAACAATATCTTTCTTGGTTCGATTTACGTATGTGGTCAACATCATTGGTGCCTCCGCAAAATCAGCATCTGGGTTGATACCTTGAGGAGGACAATTAGGAGTTGAAGGATCGACACATGCATAGAACCATACATCGTAGCCTCCTAACTGATGGTACCATTTGATTTTCCCAGAATCCAAATCAAGGGCTAACAGTGAATCAGAGTGGTTTTCTGGTTCAACACACGCATCTGGTTGAGTAGGCTCAGTTCCGTTAATTTGTCTCTCTCGACACTGACGTATGTGTAATGGGGCAGAATAGAGGTTCCCTGTGCCAATATAGACATGGTTTCTTTTAACATCAATGGAAGGGCTGCTTCCCCAAACGGAAGCTCCTGCATATTCTCCTCTCGTGTTATTATTATCTGGTAACATGAAGGTCTTCCACAAGGTGGCACCTGATCGAGCATTAAGTTTTACAAAACTTCCACGGAATGTGCAGCATTTCTCAAAGGGTACAACAGACTCCACTGAAGATATTCCGATATACAAATGTCTGTGGAGAGTTTATCATAATTAATGCACTAGTATCAGAAGCATAGGGATGCATGGATTGATCAAAATAAGTTTTCAACTATGAATTTTGTAGTGTAGGGAATAATTGTTAGCATAATTTTGTGTAATAAAAATTAAACTATTTCTATAAATATTGCGATATTAAATATATGATGGATCATAATAACAAATAATTTCATTGGCATATGGAAAATTGACAGATATTGTTAGTTTATTAAATACCAGTATAATGCAATTGCATCCAAATGCTTAATTTGTTTAAAATATTAAAATAAGTGAAATTTATCAAAAGAAAAAAAATATATCTCTTCTAATTATCAATTTATTTTTTGCTAGAGTTGATTCATGAAACTTCTGATCATGTCC